>WEKX01004761.1:146289-232925 GCA_013390025.1 Pitta sordida
ATTCCCCACCCCCCTCCCGCCCCTCCAGAACAAGATTTTGCCTTTCCTTATGTCAGCGGTTTTCGACTTCTGTTTCCCGAACTGCGGGAACATTTTGAACTCCTTACGAGGGATCAGTGAAGGCAACTAAGAAAGGCCAGGCAGAAAAGTGAGTAGGCTTAAATTTGCTGTGCTCGTGCCCATGCTGCTATTGCAAAACTTATAATTCTATGAACGTTGAAATATGGTTGAAAGGTATTTTCAGGATACTTCACAATTTCAGATGAGCCAGGGGGCTGTTGCAGCAAGCACTGAGAGATAGTCCAGTAGTAAGGAAAAAACATCAGATTACTGCAGTTATTTCTGCTGATGATTCAGCAGAATATACATTCATAATTCTTGACATCTATTCTGGTAACGCCATTGTGCAGCAGTGCTTTGGATGGGGGTGACTGACAACAAGGGTCTGGCCAATCGAATTTTTTGGCTGAAGTTTCCACAAAACAAGAATAAAACCTGCAAACAGACTTCTAAAATGTCTTTTACTAAATGTGCAGCAAAAGGTAGTTTGGGCTAACAGGTGTCTTGATTTATATTACAGAATTTTTGTAAGTAAGATGCTACCTTACTAGCTCCTGTAGAAATAGAAAAACTAAGGTAATTAACTGTACAACTTGAGAGGGAAGCACATGCAGGTGACTTGCCCTGAATTAACTCTATGGGAATTAGCTCTTGCCTTCCTCAAGGGGTAGTAATCACACTTTGAAATACTTGGTTTATGACAGTGCTAAGCCTTCCTGGGACACGATAAATGTTCCAGTTCTGCATTTAGCAGTCTTCCCAAAGTAAAGTATTTTATCAATTGCCTTGCACTGTACTGTGAAACATCTCTGAAGTGGAATGTGGGAAAGGTATAGGGAGAGAATGGAGTTTTACATGTGCTGTTGGTAGCTGATAAAGCATAATAATTGCAGTAGCATTTATTCCCTTGTGTAGGCTTGAGGGCATTTAACTCAGGAGTCTCATGCTAAAAGCTTCATTGCGCTTAAACATATATTTGTGGGGGCAGCTGGGGCAAAACTGGGTTACATCCAGGGTCTGATTTCAGTGAAGGAAAGCTTTAAGTCCAATAAGCAGAAAAGCTGCTGCCACTAAACCCTATTTCATGTGTCTAAGGAATCTGTATGGGGTTGATGTGGGGTTTGGTTTACACTGTAGAAACTGTGCAGGGTGACAGTTTTCTTAAAGGCTGACATATAATTTAAAAAGGTGAAGATGACTGAGCATGATCAGGCGACAGGCCTAGGAAATGGTGACATTTTCAGCCTCTGCCACTAACTGAGCCCTGTCTTCTAAGCTGATTGCTTACTGAAATGCTCGAGTGGATTCAGCCATCAGATCTTAAGACTTGGAGTACTAAACAGATGCTGAGTCTTGCTTTTTGTTGGGAATTTCTGGTCCATTGCTGTGGTTCATATCAGTTCTTTATAGATATAGTAGTCTGTCCTCAAAAATGCAATGTTTTTTAGAACTTAAATATTCCAAAGCCACATGGAAAGTTGGTTATTATTTAGTGTGATACTAAAATGATGCAATAGTGAGGCGCAGATCTAGCACGTGGCTGCAGTACTATTGCTCTTTTGCTAACAGCTGAACTGAGAAAGAGGAAATGAACATATGTTTATCTGCTCTATCATTATAGTATAGACAAACCATTATTGTCTTAAATTACTATTTATTGTGACTTAAGCTTGTGTAAATGTACCCAAGAGTTTTGTTCAGCCCTTGAGTTGCCTGGAGAAGCACGTAGTCCTTTCAGCTCTGCAGCCTCTCTTGGTCTGTAGCTGATGAACTGCTGGCTGCTATTTTTTTATGTCTGTTTTGTCACTGATACAATTTTTACATACGAACTGGTTTTCCAAAGCACATGTGTTTTTGTCTTGATTGTTTGGTAGATTTGTAACTTTGAGAACAAGAAGACAGTGCTGAAACTAAAACTCTCAACTTCTAATTAGCCCATTGCTTTCCCAGTTAAGTTTAATGAACTAAACACCTGCCTTATTCTGGTTGTTTCTTCACCTAGATCTGTTAGCCAGCACAATGTTGTCCTACTAGATTGTATTTCATCATAGTCCTTCTTGATAATATTTCTAATATGGCTACAAGACCTGCCAATGTTGTTATGAAATAACTCGTTGTCTTTGGCTTTTTGCTCTTCAGAAGTATAAGCAGCAGTGAAGTGCAAGTCTTGTCGTTGTTTTCCATGTACCCTGGTAATGAGAAAGCTGTAGACAAACAATATCAGGTATTTCCATGGGTGTGGAGACTCGACTGTAAGTTTGTGCAGGCAGTTGAATTGAGTTTTGCAAGTCAGTTGCCTTGATAGGTTTGAGATTTTATTTATGATTCTGAGTACATACATGAATCACTGGCCTATGCAGGACCTTGGAGTACTGTTCTCAAAAGCTTGCATTAACAATTTCTGTTATTTTGTGGAAGACCTTCCATGTGATAATCAATACTGTGATTGCCTCCTTGGAAGTTTCTTTACCATGAATCTGTATTTTTACTGCCTGGGTGGAATCCTTTTTTCTCCAGCCTTCACTGGAAACTTACCAGTTTTGCCCAAGTGGCAGATCGAGTTTTGCTGCTCTGCTTTGACTGTTGCACACCATTTGGTATGTCCTGTTCAGTTGGTGTTCTTGGGAATTACTGGGGTGGTTTTTTGTTTTAGCTAATTAACAGATTTTAATCTATTAATGGAAAACCTGAGAGTCTGTCACAGGCTTGGCTAGATCTGAGGTCAGATTGCACATTTTATGGAAATCAGGTTCTGAGGCAGGGCTGGTACTTTTGAGAACTCCTCAAAAAAACCTCTTAACTAACCTCCCATCCTAGGCTGGATGGGGCTTTGAGCAACCTGGTCTAATGAAAGGTCTCCCTGCCCATGGCAGAGGGGCTGGAACTAAAGGGCCTTTAAGGTCTCTTCCAACCCAAATCATTCTATGATTCTCAAGCACAGACAAAATATCCTCAGCCCAGATACCCTTGTTGCTCTTCCAGTACCTTCATCATGACACTGTTCCAGCATTAGCTGTTGCAGGAATCCATTCATGCAGGCTTGTTCTGCCAAACACACTTGAAGAATCGGCTGGGGAACTCTTCACCGGTGTGAGGGTTGGTCTTTTTGCTTGTGTGGTTAAGGATAGACGTGGGGCTGTCTCACATTAAAATGTGAGCTCTGTCATCAGCCACAGACAAACTGAGACACGACAAGGTGAGCTGCAAATAAAGCAGGGGGTTGCTGTGAAATATTTATGAGAGAAACCTCTCTACAGGTTCATTGTGCTTACTGTGAGTTTTAAAATATTTCGGGGAAAAGCAGTATTGGCCCCTGTACTCCAGGTGTTTGTGTGTAACCTTGGCATCAAGATAGTGAGGAAGGTTATTCCCACTGTCCAGCACTCACCTTCAGAAGATGAAGTGACACTCTAAAGTACATAGGAGACAGGGGAACATTATTGCTTGGATAATATTGTCCTGACAAGCAACATTTCATAAATGGGGACAGAATCTATCGTAAGTCACATCCTACTCATTGGTCATGGAGGATTTGGTTTGATACCTAGTACACAAAAGATAATATACAGAAAATGTGTGTTATGAAGTAGCTTCCAAGAATGAAATGTTTCTTCCAAATGCACATCTTAACATGGATAGAGAAGCTGAGCTTCTCTATTAAAATTATTTATCGAAGCTGCAACCCTCTTCCTGATATTTCCTGCTACTACTTTCCCAGGGAGTGGCTGTCCTACCTATGCTGAAGTTCTTTATAGCCTTTCAGAAGCGTCAGTTCTTCAGGAATTCCTTCAGGCATGGCAATGGCTGTAGCCTGTTCTGCAGAGGGACAGTTCCTTTCAGAAAGTGTTAGCGAGAGATCCTTGGAGACTTTTCAAAACCTCATGTTAGTTAAGCAAGGTAGTTACTTTAATGCCATGTTTTCAGCAGTGGAACTGGGGTATAAATTTACAGTCCCACTCTAAACCCCTTCTTTTTCACTCTCCCTTAACCCAGTCATTTTTTCCTGTGACCACACTGTTTTACTATCCTTCAGCTTCCTCTGTGTCTTGAGAGGTTTGCACTGTAAACATGATGACTGAAATAATTTTGGTTATAAATAGCAACCTTCTGGTTTTTTTGTTGTTTATTTTTAACTTGATGCAGCACTTGAGAGGTTAGTGATGTGTGTAAACAGGGTTGATGAGAAAGATACAAAGAGGGACAACTGTGGTGGCTTCTCTGCAGAAGGGAGTGTATCACAGAATCATGAAACTTCTTCCTTCTGCACAAACACTGTTTTGTGTCCCCTTATTCTACTTTGCCTGAAAGTTGGAACAGCTGCTGGAGGTCATTGGTGCACTGAGATCACATGAAGTACAGAAATTATTCTGTCTTAACTTGATGTGTATGCATGGTCTTGATTTATGGTCAACTCTCTGATCAACTGGAGCTTTATGGTAAAGACTGCTCCAACAAAGTTTTGGCAGGGGATTGTCTAGAAAAATGAAACTAGGTAATGATTACCTGTCTCTGAGGTGATGCACATCCTTATCAGTTGGCTTAAGCACAGCAAAGGGGTCATCAGCCATGGTACCATCCTGATTAACTTATCTGATTCCATTTCACTAGCTACTGCTTTTGGCAAAGGGAATGAGGATGGCAGATTCAAACCCAGTCACAAAAAGCAGGAATAAGAATTGTCATATTGCCATGGGTTCTCATGGTTATCAATGTGTTTGCACTGGAAACAGAAGCCATCTCTTATCTGTATCTCAGAGGAAAGGAGATCAGTGTTCTGCTGTTCAAAGTGCTTCAGGTGTTTGTCTTATGTGGAATTGATTAAACAGCTCAATCCTGTTCCTAAAACATTCTCTTGTTGAAAACAAACATAAGATTGCTGGTTGATAAGAGATACCATTAAGATACTAATGAATTCATTAGTCCATGGAGTAAATCTTTGGTGGCTAAAGTATTTTTTGGCAAGGGACATGAAATATGACTTACTCCCTATCAGTTACATTTTCTTTTTTCTTATTTTATTTTTAGAAATATATATGTGTCTTAATTTGTTAACCTCTACCACTACCTTTCTTTTCTTTTTAAAGTTCAGATACATTCAGGTTAAATACACAAGCATAGGAGCTGAAGGGCCTGTTAAAGCTGCAAGAGTCACATTTTTCATGGCTTCAGCTTCTTTTTTCCCCCTCTCTGTAGTTGTATTTTAAATCTACTGAACAGTATCCAAATTGTGATCCCTATAAATTCTATGGCTGCATTCTGAGTCATATGAATTGAATCAAAAATTATCGTCCTCTACAAGAATCAGTGCAAATCGCTTGACAGCCCTCCCTTATCACCTAAGACTGGAAAGAGAAAGTACTAAAATATTAGTGATAGTGTTATAAATTCAAGTTTGCATCACCATCGTTTTTTCTTTAACACCTTAAATGTGATACCAATGAAGACATAAGACTTTATCAGTCAGATAAAGACTTGCCAACTCCTAAGTCTTTTACGTACTGCTTTTAACTACTTCAGCTCAATTCTTATCTGGCTGATAAGATTAATGGCAGGGTTTCTCACAGCGTTTTAACTTTATTCTTGCCATGAAGTTCAAAGGTTGTCCAGGAGTAGTATTCCACAATTCACCGTTGCCTATCTCTTCCTTTGGATAAAGGTCTGTGAGTTTTCAGAAATCATAGTGCTGAGCTTTGTCTTCATGAAAGTGACAGTACCTCTCTCCTCAAGCATCCTGGGAGTGAAGGGCAAGGCTGAATTTCTGAGCCTTGGGTATCTCTGTTGGCAGTTTGTCACACAGCAAACATGGAGAGCTACTTCAACCAGTCATAAAAAGTTGCTGGTTTGCTGGTTTGTGGGCAATGTGTGTCATTTGTTGTAAACACAAACATCTCAATCCTTGCTCTGTGTGTGCTTTTGCAAAAGAGATGGATGATATTAAAGACTTGAATCTTTAATGTGTTATCTACAGCTCGTTATTTAAGATTGCCATCAGACAGCATGTGTATGGGGGGCTGTTAAGATGAAGTTGATGACATGGCATGGAATACAGAATGGGATATATCCAGTTTTGGGGTAGATTTAGGGCCACTTTTAATGAATGGTGTGGGGGTTTTCTCTATGTTCTAGTATCCCCTGTAAACTGTAGCTAAAGACAAGGTCCTGTTGTATCCTACCTCAAGTTTACTTTTGTGTTAGCTGGTTCTCATGATTCAGTGCAGTGTAACTTCTTTGTTCAAACAGAATCAGAAATGTTAAATGTATAGTTTAAAGACCTTTACACTGAGTGGTGAAACTCGGGTTGTGACCTCGAATGGTATTTCAGACTAACACTTGCCACCATCTGGATAACTGCTTCACAGTTGAGTCTTGCTCAGTTACTGGAATACACCTCTATCGTTTATTTTACCATGAAAAACAGAGGCAGGATGGAACTTCTGTGGTTCTGTGTGTGCTCATAGTACCTGGAAGAATTGGAGCACATGTGCAGAACAAGATCTCAAGACCTCTTCATATCTAGATTTACATGACAAACTCCTCCAATATTAACCAATCTACTTGAAGCTTAATGAACTCAAATGGGGACATTCAGGACCTGAATTGTTTGGGGTTAACGGGGCACTGTATTGTGGTGTTGTGTCTTTTGGAGCAGAAGGAAGGCGGGGTGCATGTTTTTAAAACCTTGGCTAGAAATGTTTTGCTATTATATTTTTATTTTATTAGAAAAGTTTGGCCAAAACCAATCCTCCAAGCTGATTTGATTTGTGTCTTTTGCATGCAGCTGTAGTTTTTATTTGTTCTGATTTGTTTGAGTTGGTTTTCTGTTTAAGACTGATTAAAATTGCTTCTTAATTTGTAAATAAGGCTGATGTTGCCAGAACACACCAATTAATTACCAGAGAAGATAGATCCTATGTGAATAATGATATAAGGTTGTTCTATGTGAACATCTCCAAGGTTGGAAACTCCACAGTCTCTGTGGGCAGCCTGTTACAGTGCTTGGTCATGCTTTTTCCATGTTTAAAACCATGTTTTGTATCTCAGTTTACTTCTATTGTTGTAACAGGTGTTTATATCCATTCATATGATTTCCCCATTCTCTCTTTCCCTCTCCAGACTGAACAATCCCAGATTTCTCAGGCACTCCTCCTATGTGAGGTGCTCCCATTTCTTAGTCATCTTTGTGTCCCTTTGCTAGATCCTCTCCAGGATGCACTGGGGAGCCCAGAGCTGGACCCAGCGCTCCACATGTGCCTCTCCAGTGCTGAGGAGGGGGGAGAATCACCTCTCCCAGCCCAGTGTTGTGCCTGCATAAGCAGCTGCTGTCCTTGCTTGCCAAAAGGACACGTTGCTGGCTTAGGTTCAAATTTGTTGTCCAGCAGGATCCACAGGTCTTTTTCTGCACAGCTTCTTTCCAGGTGATTGAATCCTCAGTGTTTATGGTTTCACTGGACTATTTCTTCTATGTGCAGGACTTTGTGACTCCCTGTGTTGAACTTCAGGAGGTCTGCTCATATCTCCAGCCTGGCAAGGTACTTCTCTGCATGACAGTGTAACCAGCTGATACCTCAACTGTTCTCTTCAGTTTTGTCATCTGTGAGTTTGCTGAAGGTCCAGTCTGTCATATCATCACCTCATTAATGAATACATTGAATGGTATTCCCCCAAGATATCAACACCTGGGGTTATCCCAGTAGTGACAAACCTCCAGCTGGACTTCTCGCTGCTAACCATAACTCTTTGAGTGTGGCAGTTCAGCCAGTTTTCTGTCCATCTCACTGTCTGTTGAGCTGCTCCATACTTCATCATTTTGTCTTTGAAGATGCTGGGGGAGACAAAGCCTTGGAAAACACAAGATAAAGAATGTTCCCTTTTCCACTAAACCAGTCATCTTACCATAAAAGACTATCAAGCTGTGGAGGCATAACTTTTTCCTTCATAAGGACATACTGACTTTTCTCAGTCACCTTCTGGTCCTTAACATAGTAGAAAATTATTTCCAGGATTACTTGTTCCATCACCTTCCCAGAGATCAATGTAAGGCTGACCAGCCTGTAGTTCCTTAGAACTTTTTTCTTACTAGTCTTTAAAGTCAGAGTGGCATTGGCTTTCTTCCAGTCCTTAGGAAGCTCCTCAGTTGTCCTGACTTTACAAAGATAATAACGAGTGGCCTTGCAAAGGCTCTGGTCAGCTCCCTCAGCCCTAAAGCAGGTCCCTAGACAGGCCAAACTTTGCTCTTCTGAAATCTGGGATTATAAACCTGCTGCGTGTCTTGTTGTGGTCAGGATCCTGAACTCCCACCACCTCATGGTCACTGCGGCCAAAGCTGCTCCCAAACTTCACATTCCTGGCCAGTTCTCCCTATTTAAAAGTATCAGGTCCATCAGAGCAGGTCTCTCTGTCAGCTCCTCCATCCCCTGTGACAGTCAGCTGTCATCACAGCACCTCAGAAGGCTTCTGGGTTGCTTGTGCCCCACCCTGCTGCGTTGCCCCTCCAGCAGACACTGACCCTGTGATGACCAGCGACAGGATCTGAGGGAATGGCCTGAAGTTGTGTCAGGGAAGGTTTAGTTCAGATACATATTAGGAAAAGGTTCTTCCCCCAAAGGGTGGCTGGACACTGGAACAGACTTCCCAGGGAAGTGGTCACAGCACCAAGGCTGGCAGAGTTCAAGAAGTGTTTGGACAATGCTCTTGGGCACATGATGTGACTGCTGGGGAGGGTCCTGTGCAGGGCTAAGAGTTGGACTTGATGATCCTTTCCCCTCAGCATATTTGGTGATTCTGTAATTCACAAAACATCATTCAGGCTTCTTGAGATGAATTCAAACTATGGGAAGGTGTAAAGGAGGCCTTAGGAGTACAAAGTGACAAGGATGGTCAAGGGACTGGAGCACAAGTCCGTGTGAGGAGCGACTGAGGGAGCTGGAGCTGTTTAGCCTGGAGTAGAGGAGGCTCAGGGGTGGCCTTATTGCTGTCTGTAACTACCTGAAAGGGGGTTGTCAGGCAGGGGTCAGCCTCTTCTCTCAGACTACTGTAGACAGAACAAGAGAACACAGTCTCAAGCTCTGTCAGGGGAGGTTTAGGCTGGATATTAGGAAAAACTGTTTCACTGAAAGAGTGATCCATCATTGTAACGGTCTGCCCTGGGAGGTGGTGAAATCACCGTCCCTGGAGATGTTTAAGAGTAGACTCGATGAGGCACTAAGTGATATGGTTTAGATGATGGGATGGTGATAGATAATAGGTTGGACTTTTTCTCAGAGGTCTTTTCCAACCTTGTTAATTCTGTGATTTTGTGAAAGATATCAAGCTCTCACAGTATGCTTGATATGATACTGTTCTTACAATATCTAAACCAAGTTTTTGATATTTCACACAATAAAGCTAAAGTTTATCTGAAGTGTGGTATAAATAAAAAGAAATACAATTTTAGCAAAAATATCCATTTATGACTGACCAGGTAGGGAAAATGTTGATTACAAAATCCTGAAAACTGAAGTGATGCTGTGTCTGTCCTAGGAGACAGAGACCAGCAAGACCTAAACAGAAAATTCTACAGCACAACCTTCATCAGACTGAAGGCTCAGATACAATATTGGCATTTTGCTGCTGCTCAGACTGTATTTGCTGAATCAGAATGTTGGACCAGTCCTGGTCTGCTTTGCCTGAGTGTTTAGATAGCAATTTGTTTAATTTCTGTGTGGTAACCCTTTCCTAGGAAAGTATTGATGTATAGCTGAAAACTGAGCACCCCTGGGCTCGCTCCCTCGGTTGAAGGCAAACACATGCTTAAGTGACTTGCTGGACTTGAGCCCAAGGGCCTTGGTCACAATTATGGCTCTGTTCCCCATTGCACTCACGTTCTGTCATCAAATGTAGCACTAGCCAGCATCTCTGCCTAACGATACAGCAGTCCTGTCATTTTGCTCATAATTTGGAGCTGTTTCTTGCCCAGTGTTTCTGGAGGCAGCCAGCAAGGGGCAAAGGAATTAGCAGAGTGTCTCCTAAATATGTTAAGATGTTTATGGCACTGAATCAGACAGACAAATAGATCTTTACAAGCCTTCTGGTTGTTTTTAGAATTGTGCACATCTCCTGATTCCTGTTTCAGTGGGCAGATTGAGAAGAGCAGTAAGTGGCACATCCCTTGGAATAATGGTTAAACTGGTTGAAAGTAGAGAATTGTGCATCCTCGAGATGCTGTGTGGAAAAGGCAGCCTCTGAAATGGAGGAGAAAACAGGTGGATGGATGCAGGAAGCAACTGCCTATCTGGAAGAAAGAAGTGGTTTTCTCATTGTTAAAATCAGAGTTATGTCTGTTAGAGGTCATAGATGGACGTGCCAGTTTGTGAGTGAGCAGGATGTGACTCAGCAATAAAATAAACTCCCTCCAACAGTGATGTGTTCTTTAAAAACTGAGGGAAAATGCAGGTAAGCGGGAATATGACCTTCCAACTTTGTCTCAGCTGTTATTTACAGAGTAATTAGTGCGAAAGCTTTCTTTACCCAAGAGAAGCATAAGATAATGTCTTCCATATGCTAAAGCCTGAGTGTAGTTTGTTTTCTTACTGCTATTACAGACTACGTATTTAGTCTCTAGCTTGTCAGAATACATTATTTGAAATGAAATGCCAAATCTGATGTTAAAAAAGCAACAAAGCTTATTTTGTCTGCAAACAGGTTTTTCAGTGGAGGCTGTGGAACTGTTCTTCCTTGACTCCTGCTCCATGGAATCAACCATGGAACATGCTCAAGAACATGAAGCATGTCCAGAACAAACCCAGAGGTATTGTGTGGAGAGACCAGTATATAACCAAGAGCTCTTGCAAGGGCAGCTGCACAGGCGACAAAGAACACCTCAGACTTTAAGGCAGAAGATTGTGCATTCTTGTCGGTAGGTTTTTGTCTTATCTTTATTTTATTGGTTAGAAACACTCTAATTCTTAATTGTTTTGTGCACATAGCCAGTACTCTCTTCAAAGAAACTTAAAAGATAAAAACACTAATTCTACTTCGATTATTCAGCAAGACTGTGATGAAGTTGTATGTGTGCTTTTAGTGTTAATGTAGAATTCTATTAGAAAATGTTGGATAAATTAGTTGAATTGCCTTCATCAACATCCAAATGGAAAATATGCAGCATGGAAATGTGAAGTGTTAGTCAAATCATGTGACATGAATTCGTAAGACCCAAGGAAATCTCTCTTCTTTTTACATGGAAATACGTACTTACAGCCAAATTTGTTCTTCACATGATCCTTTCACAGAAGAAGAACGGAGATAAATGACAGCTGTGTGGAAATCTAAATTACAAGTCTAATAGCGACTTACTAAAAGCATTCCGTAGCTTTTCATTAACTGCCTTGGAATCTAAGCATCATCTGGTTAGACACAGCAAGCCTAGAAGCACATAACTGTGCTTCCCTTACTCTCTGGTACGAAGTACAGTCAAAAGAAACTTACTCCAGTTAAGTTCTTGTTAGCTTTATGTTTATCCCTGCTTTGTCGGCAGAGTTTATTCAATTTCTGGCTCAAACCTTGTTCTGCAAGACAACAAATGATTTCTGACTGACTTCTTTTCTATAAATATTTCTGTTTACATGATTTGACATTTGGAGATTTGCTTTGGTGTATTAAGTGACCTTTAATGGTAAATTCACCTGATTCCCCCTCAGAACACTTACCTGTCCTGAATAAAACATTTGCGGGTTAAAATCCTCCTGACCCATGACTTGTGAATAAACATGGAGAAGTGTGGATGACTCTAGTTCCACTCCTGCTTCCAGCAACGAGCTTCTCACTATGCGATTTAGTCTTGTGAGAATTCAGAAATGCTAACAAACCTCTGCAATTCTCTTGCAATTCCCCTTCACAGAAAAGCATTTATATGATCCAGTGTTATATGCCACAGTACAGTCAAAGTATGATGCACAGCAGCACTGGGCAGAGATATTTCTTTCCTGCCTCTATTCGTTTGTCAGGAGTCAGGGTTTCAAAAGGTTCCTAGCTCTGCTAACAGCCACAATTAGTTGATGAGATGGTGATAGGTAAATACATTGGACTTGGTGATCTCAAAGGTCTTTTCCTACGTGGTTAATTCTGGGATTTGGTGTACAAGCATAAATCACAAAATAGTAAATGGGGAAAAGCACTGCAAAGTACTCTGAGTGAGTACTCAGAAAGCGAGTTATCCTCAGGGGATTTTTGCTGGGAATTATCTCAGCAAAAAGTGTTGTGTGACAGCTCAATCATTTATGGTCTGGAACAGTTTCACTTCCCACTGATCTCCAGCCTCTCACAGAATCACAGAATCACAGAATGTTATGAGTTGGAAGGGACCCACAAGGATCATCTAGTCCAACTCACCATCTAACACCCGTAAGGAGACCGAGAGCACATCGCAGAGCATAACACCAAACTGGATCCCTCACAGTCTAGCAGGCCACTCCGAGCCGGAAGGGGCCCAACGTCATCCAGCCCTCTCAAGGCTGTCATGCTCTTCTCCAGTTCCACAGAGTTTGTGAACAGCACCAACATGTGATTTAGGGCTGAGTTAAGTGGAGGTATAGTTATTTGTGCTTAAGATTGTCCAGAAATTACTGTCATCGGGAGTCTGAACTTGAATTTAATGAAGCTATTTTCCTGCTTAGGGATGAAAGACATTTCTTTTCAACCTTTTGTCCCCTGCTAGTGTCTAACTTTCTTTCTGCTTTGTGTTTTCAGTTGTTCTTCTAAGAAAGCCAAGTCTCATCTTTACAGTTTCTTACCAATTTTAAAATGGCTCCCTCGCTACCCAGTGAAGGAATACTTATTAGGAGACATTATCTCAGGTATAAGCACTGGGGTTATGCAGCTTCCTCAAGGTGAGTGTACCTCTGGATTTAATTATCCCTTCTTTGCCTTTTCTGTGTGTGTTTTTATGGTAGTGTTTGGCTTCCTGAGACAGGTGCAGGTGTGTGTGGAGATCAGTATGGCATTCTGCAGACCAGCCCATAATGATAATTCCCTTAAAACTGCAAGTCAGTGATATGCAGCAAACTCTGGAAGAAACTTCCTCTCTAAGCAGTGCCCACAGCTCTCAAAGACACAACAACTTTTTACAGCTCAAGTGTAGGTCTAAATTTTACGAGGTGATAACCCATTAAAATGATGAAATAACTTAGTCTGAGTAGTTAATGTCTTTATTTCTGTAGCTTCCTGGTTTTCTTTGGATGTTGTGTAAACATCAGCTTGTGTTAAACTGATAATTAATGTGGTTAACTGTCAGGCAAATCTGTCATATACACACAAACATTACCCACTGAGAAGAACCATAATTTGTGTCATGACCAGATAAGGACACTAAAATTTAAGTAGTCAGCAGTGAACTTTATCCTTAATTTTGTGAGCATCTTTTAAAGTAAACATTATTCATTTGGTAACTGCAAACATGCCCTTAAACTGCTCCTAATCTTTTCCTTTCCAACAAGACAAATGTTGAACTTTTGTTTTTCTAGAATGGATGTAATTATAGCAAGCATGAGTTCAGAGAAGCCTGGGAGTCATTCCAATTCCAGGCAGAACTACAATGACCACGGTGTTTAAGCTATGACCTCCTATCAGGTCAATATCTCTTTAGTTCCTTGGCACTGACAGCCTTTAAAGATGCCAGGACAAATGAACAAAAAGGTCCTCAGATCAGGAACTTAACACAGATCCACTCTCCCAGTCTTGAAACCACCGATTTTCAGTTCTGGTCACTTGTACTGTCAAGTTCATCATTGTGTTAAGGGCCAGGCTGTCACAGTACAGGGTATTTTGCTGATACTGTTGTCATGGGAGGTAGCCCCTGGGTCAGAGAATATACATGGAATGAGTTTCAGAAGTCCTTAATGAAAAGTTCATTGCTGCAAGAAAATAAATGGGACCATCAGTACAGTTTTGATAGGAATATATGTTCTTGGTTGGGACTCAGAAATTGCTTAGGGTATGAGCAGTGCACAAGAGCTCTGGGATCCCTGCACAAGGGATCTGGACAGAAGATCCCGTCCTGGTTTAGTTCTTTCACTGCAACCTGATGCTTCGTCTCCCCACTTAAATTAATAGGGAGAGTATTTTAAGTATCACTGGCTCTCCATGGTGGGTGAACTGCTACTTCCTTTTGTAACTTGCACTGCGCCGTTGAGGTTTTTGCTGCTAACTTGGACTGGTCTTGTCCAGGCATGGTAAGAACACACAACTTCCTTAGGTGTTACCATCCTGCCCTTGTGAAAGTGCAGAATCACAAAGCCAAGCCAGGATAGTGGTTTCTCCTTGAGGCCCATTTGTTCCATTCTGGTGTCTAATTCTCATTAACACAAGCCTTGTAGAGCTGTGGACGTTGCTGGACCTGCTTGGGACAGTTGCATGCCATATCACATGGTGCACACCATTTGGTTTTGAGCCTGGTCCCATGATGAGCACATGCACAGTCACACAGAGGGGGGACCCCATGGGAGGTGTCCCTCCCTCGTGCCCCTTAGAGCTGTTGCTCCACAGCTCCACTGTTGTGCTTGCCAGCCCCCCTTTACAAACAGGAGCTGTGCAGATTGCTCTTGCACTGTGTGGGACTGGACAGGGCTTAATGACAAAGGGTTTCATATTTGGGAAGGATAGCAGATTGTATAAGCTCTCAGCCTTACAGATTGTCAGACATGATTTTACATTTTCAAGTGTGTTTTGTGAAAACAAACTCTTACGTCATCACAGTCATTCTGGGGTGAGAGAGGAGCAAAGTTTAATCAGTTATAGATTACCATGAAGATTGTGTCTGATCAGAAAAGGAGGAGAAAATCAAATGCATCCTGCTGGATATGGGAGTTGAGTGTTTCTAATTGCGTTATTTGACAAATGAAAACAAAAGCAACAAAAATTGCTTGTTGGCTATTAAGAAGTACTTTCAGCCACAAAGGCAAAACTGTGAGTGCTCAGATGTACACACAAACACTCACACACACACCTGCAGTGCCTGTATTTAGAGACTGGTTTCCTGACTCACCCCATCATGTGTCTAGGCACTGTCCTCAGGTATCAGACACCCTGCAAGACCTCCTGGTTTTTAAACCTGTGATAAGTCACTAGATTTCCTATTAGGCAACTTCCGTTTTAGTAAGCTTAAATCCCTTTGCTTCAAATGATTTCCTTATGCTGTTTGCTTAACTTCTATATTTGTGTCTGTTTTCTAGGTTTAGCCTATGCTTTGCTGGCAGCTGTTCCCCCAGTATTTGGCCTGTATTCTTCATTTTATCCTGTTTTTCTCTATACTTTTTTTGGAACATCCAAGCACATATCAATAGGTATATCTGTATGGGTGACTGAAATTCTGTGTTTGTGTGTGTGTGTTTAATAAAGTTGAATAAAATTGGAGAAATAGAAAATGTAGTTGTTTTCCATAAATTCAAATCTAAGCAAGTAGGAGAAATGCAAATGTGTCAAACATAGGGAATACTTTTTATTGTTAATATAGTCATTGCCCTGGGAAGGAATATAAGAGCGTCTTGTGTCAGATTAAATCTAGAAATGTGATGGGAAAAAAGTGTTATTTACTTACTGTGGAAGTGTATATTTGCCATCTAACTAGCCTTGATGGTGCTGAGTACTGCTACAGATTTGAGGAATAAAAAATACATTATTATGTATAAAATTCTATTTTAGTTTAATTCCACATGTATCTTAATTAAACCACCCCTTAAAAAAATTGCCAGGATTTTAACCAATTGTTTTTCCTTTCCTTCTTACTTCAGGCACCTTTGCTGTGGTTAGTATGATGGTTGGTGGTGTTGCTGTGAGAGAAGTGCCTGATGAAATGATTTCTATGGACTATAATTCTACTAATATTACAGACTTCCTTGAATATTACAATGCCAGGGATACCAAGAGGGTACAGGTAGCCGTGACTCTCGCCTTTCTTTCAGGAATTATCCAGGTATGTGCTTGCAGTTTGCTGTAAGGGCAAGTTCAGATGCTGCTGCTGGGTCATGGTGGGTCCCCTGTCAATAGACTTGTGCTCCTGCAGTGCCCTGTGTAGGGTAGAGGCTGCTCTATGGCGGCTGTATACCACAGGTGGGGAGGGGTACAGTAGAGGCAGTTCTCTCTGGACTGGGATAAAAACAGGACCTTCCCTCCTTTCATTTTTATCTATCCCATCAGTAAAACAATGTGATGTTCTCTACTCTGTCCATAAACACGTCCAAACCCATATCCCACATTGTGCTTTAGAAAAACCAAGTTCAGGTTTGCCTGCTCTGCCTTGGGCATGGAGGAAAGAAGAGGTGTCCGGTGGCCTATTTGCTAAATTCAGACTGATGTTCAGGCTTCAGTGGGAGTCACATGGTTAATGCGTCTGTTCTTCATTAGTTGTGTTTAGGTCTCCTCCGATTTGGATTTGTGGCCATCTATCTAACAGAGCCTCTGGTGCGAGGATTTACAACTGCAGCTGCAGTTCATGTCTTCACTTCTCAATTAAAGTATTTCCTTGGCATCAAGACTAACAGATACAGCGGACCCCTCTCAGTTGTTTATGTGAGTAACTCTATTTACTAAGCATGCAAATTCTACTTTCTCTGGATCCAGTACTTAATACTACTTTGTATTATTTTGTCACTAAGTGGAATAATGCCTCAGTATTGAAAACTGGGTATGAGGTCTTTAAGTGCCATAGCAATACATGAGTATCTGAAAGTGCAGCTCAAGTGTGACTTGATAGATTAGCACAGCCTGAGATGGACAGATTTTAGAATTCTGCTGAATGTAGTTTTATAATATGAACAGATACTGCTCATTGAAGCAAATCTCTTGTACATTAAGGAAAACAAATTACTGAAATGCTTCACTGTAGACCAGCCATGTTTTGCAAAGCTAGGAAATGTTACTTTCAGAACCTTTCCACTCCGGAGTGGAAGAAAAGGGAAGATCTCAGGTGTCTGTGAAAACCTAAGTCTTTGAACAGACTGATGGCTCAGCAATAACAAACCTTCAGGATTTCGACTACATGTAGGCTACAGGAAATACTTTGAGGAAATCTTTTTGTATATTTGTGCAGATATAACAAACCTTTTGGACACAAGTCTGCATTGATGGTTAATCGCAAAATTTTCTGTTTAGTTCACTGGTCTGATAATCAGACATACTAACTGCCAAACAAATGGGAGGGAAGATGTACATTCCAGATGTATACACCTTGAATGTATAATATCCTGACAGTTGCTGTCATTTCCTGTCAGCTTAAAGAAGGGTATGTTCATCTTTCAGAGACCTCTCCAGAGATTATTTGGTTGGTTGGTTGGTTGGTTTAATGCAGAGGAAGCAGGAGGAGTAATTGGTATGGGGAATCATTTACCCTCTAGCAATTTGTGTGTACCAGCAAAACTTCTTTTCTAACACTCGTTTAATAGTGTTTCCAATTAAAAGCTGTTTGGAATAATGGTTAGTTCAGCAGCATTGCAAGATCAGTGTTATTTAGTCATATTGTTATGGTAACCTCAATGATTGTATCAGCAGTTTTATTGTTTTGGAATAGTTTGTGCAGCTCTAAGTATATGATGTGACTTGCCAAAGAATATTTTAAGGTATTAGAAGGAGTTTGCATTTTTTGTTTTCAGGTAGCTGCCACTGTGAAATACGTGTGAAAATGTTGAGGATAAGTGACATGATTTAGTTTAGACTTTTCCTCCATTATAGTTTTTTCTCCTAGTTTTTGCCCCCTTTGAGGAAGATTGATGTTGTAAATGATTACAAGTGCATCTCTTTCACTGAGATACTCTGGTCTTACGTGTTTTGTGGGAACAGTGGTGCAGAATAAAACCACAGCTGAAGATGAGTGTTTAAGTTGCTCATTTGTGGCAGATCTCCATGAAAATTTTATTTTCTTAGGAATAACTATGATGCTTCTGGTGTGTTACAGAGCATAGCTGCTGTGCTTTCAAAAATAACAACCACCAACATTGCTGCATTGATTGTTGGATTAACGTGCATTGTACTACTGCTGATTGGCAAGGAAATCAATCTCCGGTTTAAGAAGAAGCTCCCAGTTCCTATTCCTATGGAGATCATTGTGGTAAGCCAGCTATGAAATTCTATGGCTAAATTAGGTATTCTGACAGCTATTCTAAGCTGTGGAAACTATCTCATTTTCTGTTGTGTCTTACTGAGGCTGAGTAACTTCTGTTGAAGGTATAATTCATTTGAGCCTTGATCCAGCTGAAGGTTTGGACACTGCTAAAATGAAGGACTGGCATGCCCAAATGGTAGGCATAAAGTCCCAGAGAAGAACTTAAAAACACTTTAAACACCCACAGTCCCTTGTGGCAGTGGGGAGGTGTAGGTTTGTTGTATAACCCTCTCTATCCAGGGGTTTGGGCACCAGAATGGTTTTCTGCAAGACATACCTCTGAGAGGCATTTCCCACTTGGAGTCCAAGAGCTCAGAGCCCCCTCCTGAAGGAAGGTGCTCACAGATGCCTGTTCAGAAGTTCTGCAGGGCTTGCTCACTTTCTGAAATGCAGCAGTAGAAAGGAGAAACCACCAGGACTTAAAACTTAGCCTTCCTTTCCCTGTTTCTGAGACTGATAACTGACTGCAACACTGATTCTAACAACTGTTTTAAACATAGATCTTTATCTATTCATAGATATAACAAACTATCTCAATGCACATAAACCCTACATCTCAGACAACCTTTCACCTCTAAATGTTACTAGATTTAAAAATGAGTTCTTAGATGACAAAACCTCTCAAACAACCTGCACAAAATGGAGTCAAGAAAGGGAGCAACTGAAGGCATAGGCACAATCTAGGTAGAAGGAACAAAGAAAAGGGATGCTGGTGAGAGATGTGGGAGGAGGTGCGATAGGGTATTGTTTGATAGTCAGGCAATAGCAAAACGGTGTTACATCTGTTCCTTTCTCTGCTGTGGAATCAGTTCTCTTTACAGATAGCAGGTAGTGGACCTGAAAATAAAGCAGTGCACATAGGTATGAATGTTCTTGCATTTAATTTTTCCAGTGCACTAATCTGCTTGAGCTCAGCTGAGGTAAAGAGAATTAGAGTGATTCAGGACATACCGTAGCATGTTCCATTTAGCTGTTACAAAAAAAAAGGTCTAAAATCAGGATGAGTTGGACATGATGGAGGTAAAATTGTGATGATTCCTCCTTTTTATCTGCTTTTTAGAACTCTTAACTCTTAGAAAACTGATGGACCAATAAATGTAATCCCTTGTGTGTATTACTCATAATCAGCTAACCTTTATATTTCTTCAGGTGGCTTTCTTTTTAGACCATGTTTACAAATGTGTTTGTGGATTTTTAGGTCATAATTGGCACAGGAGTTTCAGCTGGAATGAACCTGAGTGAGTCATACAATGTCGATGTTGTGGGGAATATTCCTCAAGGGTAGGGATGATACATTCTTATCAAAACTACACCTTTCCTGTATTGCATGTCATTTCTATTATATTAATTTGTAAATACTTCTTTCATCTCCAAGGTTACGTGCACCAGCAGTTCCTGAGATTCAGCTCATCCCAGCAATATTTGTGGATGCAGTAGCAATAGCAATAGTTGGATTTTCAATGGCTGTATCAATGGCCAAGATCTTTGCCCTTAAACATGGTTACACCATCAATGGGAATCAGGTAAAAGTAATGAGGTTACTTTGCTGGAAATTCTCAGTAGCACCTTTGTTATGTAGTTAAAGTAGATTGGGATATTGGTAAAAATGGGGAGGGCAGTTAATAGTAGAATCAGGTCAGGGTTTTGAGAAGCGTACACATTTAAAGGCCAGGAATTACTTTAGGTTCTTCTTCTGGCTGTGTTTAAATAACCAGTTTCACTTTCAGAAGCATGGAGTTCCTATGTGATAAATATAGTACCTTACACGTCAAGGAACTATTGTCTAGGGTTCTGAAATTCCAATTTTATTTCATAGATTCTTTTTATTTCCACCCATTGCAAATGGACAGTTTGTCATTTTCTGAGGCAGCAGTTGGCCCCATCTGTTACTTAGCATTCTGGTCATGGTTTGACTGGTAAGGACTATGTTTGGAGACTCCCTAAATCTAAAATGATATGTCAGCCTCACCTGCTCTGTCCTTCCTGTGCAATTTAGACTCAATATTGCAATTGCATGATGGGTTGGTATCATTGTGGTGTCAAGGGAGACAAAGAGTTCATGTGCTGTAACACATTTCCTAGAGCACGTCTGACACAGCACGGATCAGCTCTTCCCCCTTCTCCAAATGACTGTCTTCCTCTGAGCGTAAATGGAGTTTAAATTACTTGTACCTGCAGAGTTTTACGTCTGGTCAGATTAATCCCATCCTTCGTGTTGTTGTTCTCTGTTACGCAATGGCAGAAGAAGACAAATCCATAGCTGCATGAAGGGAATCAGCTCTGTTTATGTTACAGTAATCATCACTGGCCCGAGTTAAGCATCTAGATCTTCTGCTTAGGAGATGCCAGATGCTACTTCAGAACTCTTGTCACAGCATGTAGTGCATGCCAAGCAATAAATGCGAAGAGAAAAACTCACTGAGAACTATTGGAAGTGTATGACTCAAATCAGTCACAAATAACAAGTAATTTGGGGAGGCTTCCTTACAATTGTTTCTTAGGCATCAGAAATAGTACAGAGGTAGGTGGTGCTCTGATCTCACTCATGGTAGCGGTTCTCAGGTGGCATATTCTGGATGAAGCAGTGGACACACGTTATCTTTTTCACATTCAGCAATGTAAAACCATCCACAGAAGCATAGGCAATGCTGCTCATGGTTTCAAACGTATGGTTTAGGGTGGGAAGCAAAGAGAGTTTGAATGAGAAACCATTTTCCATGTATATTCAGGGTTAAAAATTCAAATTGTCCTCAAGCTGAAGAAATCCTTAAAACAAGCATTTTTTCAGTCTGATTCATTCCTGCAAAATTAAGGGACGGGAAATGTCTCCAGGATTTTATCAGAGACTTCACTTGACAGATGATTCAACATTTATCAACTTTAGCATGTGTAAGAACCACAGAGTTACAATTAGGTTGCTTATTCTCTACAATGAAGTTGCTGAAAAGCACTGTAAATAAGATTGTAAATAAATGTGGTTATTAATATGTATGGATAGCTCCAGCTTTGTACAGCTGCGAGGTATAAACGCCTACGGGGTTTTTTGCTCTATTGTTTAACACAGGAACTTATTGCCTTGGGAATATGCAACTCTGTGGGGTCATTTTTCCAGACCTTCTCAGTCACTTGCTCAATGTCTCGAAGTCTTGTTCAGGAAAGCACTGGTGGAAGAACTCAGGTATGTAAGCCAAATTTTGAGCCAAACAAAGTTTGCGTTTTGGAACTCCAAAACTAAATTCTGAAGCTTAACTTGATATCCACGTTTCTCTGCCTGGGCCTGAAGAAATAAATGGAGTTCCCCATGTTTCAGATCTGGACTGGGCCAGGATAGAAAGCTGCACTGCAGCCAAAATGGGTGAACTGAGTGGGAGGAAGCAGAAGTCACTTGAACAACCAGCCTTGTTGAAACACAAGAGGATTCACTAGTATTGCCCCTTGGGGGCAATTACAAATAATTTCTGGCTTGTTTTGTTCAGATTGCAGGTGCTCTCTCTTCAGTTATGGTTCTGTTGGTAATTGTAGCTATTGGGTACCTCTTTGAACCACTTCCACAGGTAAGGGAGTTTTGTGTGTAAGGCATTGCATTGTCTCTAGTGATGTGCAAGGAATGATACTCAATTCCTGTTCTTTTTATAGAAGTTGGACCCTGTGTTACACCTATTGTTGCAGAAATTGTTTCAGTATATTGTAGAGAAATGTGAATTTGAGATTATAGGCTACTGCTTCAGGCACTACAGGCATGTAAGTGTAGCAGTGTGGAGCATAGGAATATGTGATTTCTCCTGCTAGGAAAGAGTAAATCAGACTATACTGAACTGGTTTGCCATTTCTGCAGCTGCAGTAGAGGCTTATGTCCACTGAACTACTTGAAAAGTTGTGTGTTTTTTAACAGAACATCTGTACAGGGAACTTATATCAGTTTTACAAAGCACAGTAATACAGTTATTTGTGATATTTTGAAGTTGTTATTTGGCATTGGGTTTGTTTTGCTTCTGAAAATTGCATTTGTGTAATGTTCTTAGACAGTGCTGGCAGCAATTGTCATGGTGAACCTGAAAGGAATGTTTAAACAGTTCGGAGATATCATGCACTTCTGGAGAACCAGTAAGATTGAACTGGTGAGTAATGTGCAGTTCAGTGCCTATGTTTCACTATATTAAATTCGTTGCTACTCCCAAAACAGGGTAGAAACTTTATTGAGGAGTTACAAATTAGTGTTGCATTGCAGATGAACATAAGACACAAGCTGCAAGTATGCTGGGAGAGTGATCTGTTGCAGACAAGACTATTTTGTGGTGGTGTTCAACAGTCTTGTAAGTCAGGTCAGAAGTAGCTTGGACACAGTAAAAGCAAAGCTCTGGTAGTGTTGCTATAGGAACTGCACTGAAGGCTGTGGGAATGTCTGAAAATGTGTAAAACAGAGTAAAAAAACTACTTGAAGGCATTTGCCATGTTTTAGGACAAACCAAAATCCTGACTAAGAGTGTATTGGAGGGAACATTTTGGTGGCATTTTTCTCCTGGATGAACTGACTGATGGAACTAAGTGAGAGCTACTTGCAGGCCTTGTAATATTTTTTTTTTTTTATCCTAAAGTATTTAGAGTCTGATAGAAGCACAGGATTCCTTGGAGAACAGGACTTAGGACATTAATTAGTGTGACAGTTTGACAGATGTTACCTTAGAGCACCTTGAGTTTTTATGCCCATCTAAAAGTTAAGGTAATTCCAGCCTGCTCTCATGGTGGATTACATTACAGCCTATTCCTGAACAGAAGTGACACATAGGTTTGGAGGCTGGATCATGCTATTGTTTTTGTTGTTAACAGGAAAGGATGCATAATAATTCAGACCTTTTCTTTCTTTTAGGCCATCTGGGTGGTAGCTTTTGTGGCTTCTCTTTTCCTGGGACTAGACTACGGTTTGCTTACTGCAGTAACGTTTGCAATGATAACCATTATTTACAGAACACAAAGGTCAGATTTCTGCTTTATCAAAATTAGTGTTTGCTGGTCTTCTGTGTGGTTTTGTTTGTTTAAGGGGTGCTAATAAACAGGAGTCCATTGCATCCTCTTCAAATGCATGCAGTATAGAATTTGCTTCCTAATTTAGGTCATGCTCATTGACTCTGATCCAGGAGTCATGTTTTCTTTTCTGAGAACAAAATTTCTAGGGGTCATGAATTTGCACTCTTAATAATAAACACGAGATTTTTGGTTTCTTACACTGGTTAATCTTCTTGGGTGTTTTTTTTTTAATACTTAGAGTTTAGAACTTTAAATCTGCTTGCTGCCAGTTCCAGTAATTATGTTTTGTGTGCATTAATTGTCACAGACAAGCAGAAGTTGTGTCAGGTCACTAGATGAATGTTTAGGTATTCTATGAAAAGTTCTAATTTGTAAAAAAGTTGTGCCTGCTCTTCTCGTTTCTCAAATCACTTCTCCCCCTTGAAAGTGGCAGAGCTTTTCCTGTGAAGCTGTCCAGGTCTCTAGTGAAATGATCTTTTGGGTGCATGGATAGGACTGTTGTGTGAGGCTTCTGGGCTCCATCTAAGTGGAAACTATATAAAAGCCTTAGGTTTAGTCTGCATTGGAATGAAAGCAAATGTTGGTATTTCCACCCTACATAAATAAGAGTATTTTTCTGCCATCTCTGTGCAGTTTTGTTCTTGCAAATAGAAGAGAAATGTACTTTGCTCTCACAGTGCTTGTGAATTGGGAATATTATCCGTGCAGGCATTGTACTGGCAGCACAGTGGCTCTTTGAAATCATAATATGTTTTCTGGTAGTATGAATGATTTTCCATATTTGCAAGATAGTCAATGGTTGTAGACAGGAGGGGGCTGGTCTTTTCTCCTTGGTCTCTGGGGACAGGATGAGAGGTCACAGTCTTAAGGTTCAACAGAGGAAGTTTAGACTTGATATTAGGAACAGATTTTTTACTGAAAGAGTGATCTGGATGTGGAATGGGTTGCCCACAGAGGTGGTTGAGTTGCCAACCCTGGATGTGTTCAAGGGAAGGCTGGACGAGGTGCTGAGTGATATGATCTAGATGTAGATGATAGGTTAGTTGGGCTATAGGTTGGACTAGATGATCTTTGAGGTCCTTTCCAGCCTTACCTATACTGTGATACTGTGCGTTACACCGGTTTGTGCTGCAGAGAACTTGCCCTGTACCCGTGCATGCTTTGGCCCATGCTTTTCAGAAAATGACAACATTAAACTGCTAAATATATAAATTCTCCTGCACTGACAGAAGTAAACGTTCCTATTGTGTTGTGCTATCAACTGCTGACTGCATTTGGCCATGTTTAGATAATCCTACACCAGGCAGGCCCTGCAGAATGACCATTTAGAATAAATTTCAATCTGTATCAAACACTCACTTTTCCTCTTTATAATTGGTAATAGTGAAGCATTTGTTTAATTTCTCTCTAGCCCTCAATACAGAATCCTTGGTCAGATTCCTGACACTGACATCTACTGTGATGTGGAAGAGTACGAAGAGGTAGGAGTGTGTTCTGCATTGAGGGTTTCATGTGGCAAAGCAAAGGCAACTGTGCCAGTTTGCTGCTCAGCCCTACCACACTGCACATCCAGTGCTGTCTGCCGAGCACTCACCTGTGCTGAGGGGAAATAAGACAAAATTTGGGTTTAGTAGTACATATAAGCTATTTTGTTGGAAACTTGAGCTCTGTGTACTGCATGTATGTTTGACCAGGAGGTGATCCATGGTACTCTTGGTTCCATTGTACTGCTAAAACTCCTGTGTCCACAAGTGCATGCCAGGCCACCTTCTTTACTAGTGGGGCAATGTTGCATGGAATCCATGGGACACAGGATCCAAACTTGCATGTTCTTCAGAATTGCACAAACTATTCAAAACAGGCCCTGCCTCCACCCATCCCCTGCTCCACAACTGTACATGTTTAATGGCACAATTGATGCACTTAGATTCTTATAAATGTCATTTTGTTCAACCAAAAATTGGTGAAAGCATTGCATTTTGTTCGGTGTAATAGATATTAACCTGCTGTATTTATTCACAGACAGCAAATACAATTTCCTGTGCTGTCTGCCGTGTTCTCACATGTTGCTATGAAGGTACCTCCCCCTTTACTGGGGAATCAGTCTGTAAAATCCTGTGGGGAAAGATAATGCTGTAATCTGAAAACATTCACCCTCAGTTCTGCTTTAAAAATGATGCAAAGCAGAGGTATATGTGGACACGTTTATAGCTGTGTCAAAGGAGAGGAGTCTCTGTTACACTGAATGCTGTTAGCATTTCCTCCTCCCGGGTAACGATGGGATTGGCAGCATATGGCAGGCTGGAACTCTGCTGCTGGCCAGGTCATGTGCACATAAAATGTCAGAGTTCAGCCCCTTTGGAGATGACTGCATTTAAAGCAGAGGAAAGAAATTATATCAAGACCTGTTTGAAGGGCTGGTTAAAACCCAAGATTTGACATGTTCTTTTCTTGGTACCTGAGGACTCGAGAAAGGAAGAGAGAAAGAGGAAAGTAAATCATTATGCCTATGCAATGGGAGGCTACAAGGCAGCAACTCTGTATCTGCCTAGTTTCCTCATGGTAATACNGTCGAGAAAGAAAGAGAGAAAGAGGAAAGTAAAGGCTACAAGGCAGCAACCCTATATCTGCCTAGTTTCCTCATGGTAATACCAACTGCAGATAGCAACATCAGAGAACTGCAAATATTTAATTCCTTTTTATGGCTGTGCATTTTGTTGTTCTAAAGAAGGAGAAATGTTGCCAGGCATTAATTGTGAGCAGTATTACACTGGGGAAGGGGGAGGTTCTGATCTTGTTGGCTTTGATTACAGCAGTGCCAACCTTCTTTATTTGGCACATGCTGAGAGCCACTCAAGGATGGCTGTCACGGTGCTGCATGTTTGTGTGTCTTGTGATCACACAGGTGCTTTTCTTGTATTTAACTGTGCACATCCAATATTTTCCTTAGGTTAAAGAATATCCTGGGATAAAAATATTTCAAGCTAATACATCACTTTATTTTGCTAATAGTGAGTCATATGCAAGTGCATTGAAGAAAAAGGTGAGTAAAGTCCGTGTCTTGAGAATTCAACCTGGCTTCTGAAACACACTCATCTTTCAGCTCCTTTTGTGTAGCCCCAGCAGTGTTGCTCAGCCTGTGGCCTCTGGTGGTCAGTAATATATGAGAAGGTGACCCTCCAGCCAAGTACTAATTATTTTAGGAAGCCACAACCTGGTGATAGGGAATAAAGAGAAGAAGTGGAGCTTAATAGTGACTGCTCGTGAATGGAAAGTGTGGTGGTTGCAGAGCACAAACTTGTCAAACTTTTTTTTTTTTTCCAGAAAGAAATTAGTTGCTGAACTGAAAACAAAATGTGAATAAAAGCTTCCTTGTTGGGTGACTAACTTTACTGGAGTGTAAGACAGTGGAATACTGTGGGCATTTAATGCCTCTCATGGGCAACAAATTAACTGCGTACAGAATATGCCTCACCTCCTGTCACACCAGTGGTTTGACTGGGTGGGAATGGCAATAACAGAACTGCCTGACCCAGTCACAGTTACACCTGTACTAACTTCTGAACAATTTTTCTGTAGCTCCCATGATGAGTCTTATACAAAACAGGTGGGTGGTGCTGACCCTCACAAAGCAAGAGATATTGGTGATTTTTGTCCAAATGCACTTCTCTCCCCTTTGCTCTCTGCACTCCAATCAGCATTGGGTTGAAACACGACACTCTCTGATTTCAAGAAAAGAATGAGGTGCATCTCTCTCTCTCTCTCTTATCTTGTTAACACAGTGCTTGCCAACCTTATTCCTTCTTACTTTATACTGTTCTTACCCCCACCAAGGGAACTGAACAATGCAGGCTTGTGTTTTAAATTTATGACTGTGATTAATTCAGCGCTAATTGATCCTGCAATCTCACCCTGGTAAGATGAATCTCCTCTGATGGTGCTTTCTTCTCGTGACAGACTGGAGTGGACCCTCGTGCCATATTAGCAGCAAGGAAAAAAGCCCAGAAGCGACATGCCAGGGAAATAAAGGCAGCCAGTGAACACAGAAAGAAAGCTGTATTGAAACTGGTGAGTTCTTCAGTAAAGCTCTGCTTTATCAGCTAAGAAGCTGCTTTCTGCTGTTACCATTCTAACTTATGCCAGGTGCACAGTGCTACTGGGTAGGAAGGCTTAGGGAGCAAGCACTGTGCAGTGGGGACAGGTCACTGAAGGAACAGTTTGAGGATTAGAGGCTTATGGCTGGATTGGATAATTGTATTGGACCTTGATTGCTCTGAGGTGGCACACAGCAGCGCCTCTCCACAGTCATACTGCCTCAGCAGTGGTGTCAGCAGGAATTGGAGGGACCTCCTTCTGTGCCTCCCCATGCACTTGCAATAATCATGCAGAACTAAAATACAATATGAAATTAATTCAAATTAGCAGCCCCTGTGCACTGCTGATCGTGGCATAGCTAAGTGGGGCAGGTAAACTGAGAGGGGCTGTCTGGGACATGTTTGTGCTTTTATGCATGTGTAAACTCATGCCTGTGGTGGGAGGTGGCGTGTGCCTTTTAAAATGGGAAACCAAAACCAGGCTTAATTTGAGAGCCTGATGGCTGGTGCTTCTTTTGCATGTACCTATAGGCCTTGACAGGATTGGGGAGAAGGCGAGGAAGTGGAGTAAAAATTCATGAACAGGTGTTGAGTGTTTGAAGGAAATGGGTAGTTCACTCCCGAGATAACAGCTCTGAGCTGCTTGTGAGTGATAGGAAGGCTGGACATAAGAGAATAAACTGATACATGCAATCAAAGAAGTACATGTGCATGTAAAACCAGTTTCTGTGGTGGTTAGGAGCTGCACACCTTTTAAAGGTTTAAGGAATGGATGAGTTTGGGGAGGAAGGGGATCTACATTGAAAAAGCATTGACTGTCATTAAGCTTTACATATTTGTCTTCTCTCCCAGACTAATGATGTAGAAGCAAGCGTGAAGCACGAGATAGCAAATGATGACTTACCTGTGAACGGAAAATTTGCGGAGTCTAGTGTGCAAGATGTGTCTCCAGATGAGCATGAACATTTTGTGGAGCCCAAAATGAACATTCACTCTTTAATTCTGGATTTCAGCCCAGTGAACTTTGTGGATTCAGTTGGAGCAAAAACACTAAAATCAGTAAGTAGGGCTTTTGAGTTACCTAATAGGGAATCCATCAGCTCGAGACATGAATGCCCACTCAAATACAACCCAGTATTTCACCTAATCACTGCTTTAATTCTTTAAGTTTTAACTGAATACTGAGAAAAGTGAACTATGCAGCTTTCACAGTATTTGGCTGTATGATACATCTGCATTTAACTTAAATTTAACTCTGTTGCAGCTTATAAAAGAATACAGTGAAGTTGGTGTCTGTGTCTGCATTGCCAGCTGTAGTGGTGAGCTGAGATTTTATTCTTTTTTCCATTTTTGTGAACTTTATGAGACAGACTGTGTTTTATCTCTTCCCCTCTGCTCCCGAATTTTCAGTAGCATTACCACTTCCTTCACATAAAATTGGATTTGTGGAAAAGTGAGCCCATATGCATTAGAGCCTTTATTTAGTGAAAATAGAGCACTGATGTAATGAACTCTATGAGGACTAGGTCATGCTTCCATTTCTGCCAGGTGGCAAATTGTAAATGCCACAGCAAACTTTGTATCTTGAAATTGTACCAATGTAAGAAGCAGAAAAGCCTGAAATGTTCCAAGTTTCCTATATTTGGAACTGTAGCGTCTTCTGCACAGAATAGGCCTCCGTGTTTGTCTAGATAAGAGAATAACCTGTTTGGAGTAGAAGTAGCCTGGGATCCATCTGGCTATTTTAAATATTTTAAATAACAACAAGAGAACAAGTTGTCATCTTCTTCGTGAGAAACTGCTGCCTTCTGTCTTTGTGCTCAAGTTTACGCCCTGATCCTGTTTGGTTTTTGTTTTGTAGGCCTCGTTATGAAGGAGCTGACAAGACTGAATTTTTTTGATAACAGTGTAACGAGAGAGTTGCTGTTTCACAGTATTCATGATGCTGTCCTTGCTTGCCAAGTGAAAGATAGATCTGCCTCACAGACTGACTGACCTCTGAAGAGTGACCTCGAGCAGAATGGAAGCCAGATTTATGCTGATGGAGACTTTCTGAATATTTAATTTGCACAGTTTGAAGAGAGCCTGAGGCTATTGGTATCTACAGGTGGTGCTTGTTTTTAGGAAGAGTAGATGAAGAATTGGAGGCCTTCATGCTCTTGAATTTTTTTCCTTCAGTGAGGGTATAACCTTCTAACAATACACAAGCACAAAATTATGCAAGAAAAGAAAATGCAGTGTATTCTGCTGCAATCAGAATCTGATAGACAAGGTGACATTCCTGTTCCTGCTGAGAAAATGGGCACTTTAACTCACTATGAGTGGGATCTTGCAGGAAGTAACTGATCTGCAAGTGTGATACACTGTACCAGTGTCTTAAAAACTTCCTTAGAGGGCTTTTAAAGCCCAGTGTCAACATCTGCGCACAACATTCATACAATTTGTAATGATCTGCCAGCTGCATTAATGAATTTACACTGGTGGCATTCAGCTGCTGCTGTTTTTAAACCTGGATGGTACAGTTAGTTTTTATAAAGCTCTAACCTGTCTCAACTATATTCAGCTCTTCATTTTCGCTCTAAGTGAGCGTGGAATCAGAAACTCTTTAATTACATTATCGATATGGTACTTTCACTGCCAAAACCTAGTTAGACTTTCTAGAAAAGAATACAGTGGATTTTAAGCTAAAATTAATTCAGCTTCAGAGTTTGAAGACAAAACTGGTTTAAGGCAGGAGAGAATGTTTAAATGAAGAACTGGTGCCCTAGATGCAATCTCATAAGCTGGAATGAAAATGTAGACAAGGTCTAAAATCTCAGTGGTCCAAAAAAATTTAAATTTTTTTTTAAAAAAAGTTCATTTCTTTTGCCCATCTTCCACTAGTGCTTCTGCCTCAGCTTTTAAGTGCTTTGAGAGAGAGGGTTCTGTTGAACTCAAAAATGTTGCAAGTTTGGCTTTTTTAAAAGAAAGAGCCATGTGGGGATTGTTCCTGTTGTCAGCCTGGCAACTGTGGTACTGCCTCCCTGCAGGTATGGGACTAAAACCATGGAACTGGAAATCATGCAAAAGAAAGAAACCCTCAATGCCTGTGCTTGAGGTAGGAACCTGAAAGTGTTTCTCTGCAGGTTATTTTGACAGCTCAGGGGAAGTGGAGCATCAGTGACATTTCATTTAGCACCCTCAAATCCCAGGTGCATTCAGACACCTCCCTCACTTCTGATCACAGAATGTAATACTTTTATTTTGCTTCAGGCTCTGTTGTGATTAGGGCTTGCTTCAGGTAAACTACATTTCCCCAGAACCAGGGAAGTCAGGGAAGATGTTTTATTTCCTCTGACTCCCCTGCCAAGAGGGAGAGGAAGCTTTCTGCATCAGAAACTGCTGCTTAGCTGGAGTTCAGAGGATGAAGTGCATGCATGTTAACACATTGGGCATGCTTCTTTAAACAACTTTTGGTACATTTTGTAATGTTAACCAGTTCAACAAGCCTTTGTACCTACATATAGTATATTTTTCTACTTTCAGCTTCTCGCAGCTTCACTTTTTAACTCTGGTCTCTTCCGTTCACATCAAAATCTTGTCAACTTCCAAAATAAAATGATGTCACTTGTCAAAATTTTCCATTTTGTCGTGGTGAGACTCTGTAGGAGGGACAAGCTGAGGCCCCTGGATACAAATGTCCAGGAGGAGTTACCACCGCCAGGCAGGACTTCCCTGCGGTGCCGGTTCCTGCTCCTCACCCGCAGGAAGCCCCTCTCCTTGCCAGGGCTCACAGGGATACAACCCCTGCTGTACCGCCCATCCTGGTGGCAATGGCTGCACTTCTGGGGGGCTCCTGAAACGCTGGACTGAGAACCCAGATCCCAGCCAGTGCAGAAACAGTGCTCCTGCAAGCCCCCAGCCCTGCCGGGAACTCATCTGGGAAAACAAAAGCCGGCAGTTTTTGCTTAGTCTCTTCCTGTGCTTTGCTGCCACCAGCTGAAGCGCTGCTTCCTCCTGCCAGCCTGAGCTGGCCCCTGAAAAGGGAACTGATTAACAGGCTGCTGTAAAAGCTGAAATCCTACCTTAGGCTTGTCAGTGCTGCATTAAACAAATCTGCAACAGGGCTCACCTCCAGTCTGTCTGCACAGACAGAGTAGTGCCTCCACCCCCTTGCCTATCACTGGATAGCCCAAATCTGGTGCCTCATGACAATTAGGGTAATATTCATCTCCCCATTTTTTTGCAAGAGTAGTGATGCTAATTCAGGATACCTGTTAAGCTCCAAGCTCTTTTAACTGCCTAAGTAGAAGGTCCACTTGAGCTCAGGTGCTGCTCCTGGTAAACAGAGATCCTGTCAGTGCTGCTCTCTCAACCACTTGCCTCTTGAGCTCAAAACGAAAAACATTCTGTCTCACCAACAAACCTGCATCCTTCCCCAAAATATTCTGCCTGAAATGACACACAACCATTGAGGTCAGCTTTTCAATCAGGCATGGGCAAAAATGCAGGATTGCCTGAGTTTGCTTATCAAGATACTGGCAAAATACTGATACAATATTGTATACTGATACAATAGTGATACAAAATACTGATACAACCAAAATCCTAACCCAGAGCATGTGCTCTGTACACTCCCCACATTGCCCACACTTCCTCCAAGATCATAAAAGTGGCTTCACAATTTAAGACTGTTAAATTGATGTCAGTTGTACCAAAATGAGACCCGATAAAACTCTCACTTCCTAGACAGAGTAGTTCTCAAAAGCATTTTCCCCTTGGGGATTTCTTCAAGCTTTTCCCCCCTGCCCGAAACCACTTTAATGCAATACTCAAAAAAAAAGGAGAAATGTTGCTTTTCACTAAGCACACCCGGCTCTACAGGAACATGGCAGCTGAATGAGCATCAGCCTTTCACTGCTGCCTGTTGGCTACAACTATCAGCCACTGCCCAGCTCTGGAGCATCAGGCCTCTGCCAGGGTCATCCTCTGTGCAGCAGCATCTCAAACAGCCACAAAATCTATCAGTGCTCACTAACAGACTCATGTCAAACTGGTTTAGAGCAGATCAGGGAAAAGGAATCTTCCTTCCCTTAGCACTAAGAAACGACACTTACTTCTTCCTCCCTGCACCATTTACTACTTTGTAAGAAACAAAGAATTTTAGCAAAGTGAATGAAGAAAATCACTGAAGGAGAAAAAACAACTTGTGATGACACCATCACCATAACACCTGAGCGTTCACCCAGGCAGAATGAACGTCCCTTTTTGTTCTCCCTAAGGTGGGCACTGACTGAGACCACCACACCTGCCCTTCCACAGCAGCTCTCAAGGTTTTTTGGGACACACCTACACCTCAGTGCTGAGCATCACACAAGTGTTTCTCAGTACACCCAGAAACCCTGGAGTCACCTGGGGGTCCTTCACACCCCTCTGGCTCAGATTACAGGTTTGGAGGTGTAAACGGTGACCAGGGATCTAAACTTGGGATGTCCAACATTGCCCCAGGTCCCCGATCTAAAATTATCTCGTGGTTTAGGCTGTGCTACTAGAATCTCTCTGAGATTTTTCCCCTGCAGCAGCAGTACTCCCCTGGGGTAACCACACTCACGCTGAAGGCACTCCTGCTGTTTGGAATACTCCATTTATTTCTAGCTTCCAAGAACAAAATGTGATTTACTACCCTTGTACTTTTGTTCCACACGAGGTTTAAGAGGAACATGAAAAGCAGCCCCAGGCATTAGTTGTAGGTCATGTAGCGGGGGGTAGCACTGAATTTCGCATACGATTTAATGACTTTGTTCACAGCTTCCAAGAAATCCTTCTCAGTTGCAATTTTCCGGCGTGCTCGGATGGCAAACATTCCTGCCTCTGTGCAGACACTGCGGATCTCAGCACCTTGAGAGGAAAGGGATAAACCAATTCAGCACCAACTGCCAGTGGAGATGAAGCACACCCAGGATCGTTTAAACACGTGAATATGTTCAGCTCACCTGTGCTGTTGGGACACAGCCGAGCCAACAGCTCAAACCTGATGTCTCTTTCAACACTCATGGAACGAGCGTGGATCTTGAAGATGTGAGTTCGCCCCTGGAAAAAAGAGAGGAGGACAGAAGTGTTCATGGTATGGAAGATAATTCCAACCTGCAGCTGTCCACATCCACAGCATGGGCAAATGGAGAACACATCTTTTATTTACTGCCCATGTCTGGACCAGAATGTTCAAGTGTCTGTGGTATTAGGAAAATAACTTTAAAAATAGTCATACAAGTACCTCAAGTAATCTCTCTCAAAAGAGCCAAACAAAACACATTGCAGCCTCTGAACTATATCGTGGCTCTGGTTACTGGATGTTTTTATCTGCTGAGGCAGGAACATACAGTGGTTATAGCTGTTTATCATGACTTCTCACCCAGGGATGGTATTTGTGCAAGGAAAACCTTTGGCACATCCTTAATCCCCTAAATGTCCATGTAGTTTCACATAAATTTAGAGTCCTGCTTTTGTTAATTCCCACAAACCTCCAGGCAATAATGCCCCAGGCAAAGAAACGCTCTGGTGTCAGAACACACTCTGCTGTGGAAGAAAGTGTTCTCACCTCAAGGTCAGGAAGGCTAAACTCTATCTTCCTGTCCAGCCTGCCAGGCCTCATCAGCGCTGGGTCCAGAGTGTCAGGTCTGTTCGTGGCCATCAGCACTTTGATGTTGCCTCGTGGGTCAAACCCATCGAGCTGGTTGATCAGCTCCAGCATCGTGCGCTGCACTTCATTGTCACCCCCGGCCCCGTCGTCGAAACGAGCACCTGGAGAGGAGACACAGAGTGAGAGGTGTCACAGTGGCCACACAGAACACAACTGGAAAGATGATTTTACATTGCATACAAATATTTGTGACGAGTTAAAAAGGTGTGAGTGCTGCTGTCAGTTAAACTAAGTGCTGGATCTTCATCTTAGTACAAAAGGGCCTTGTATCTCTCTGCCTGACAACTGGCAAAGCTGCCGGACTTTATAAATGCAGTTTGTTTTGTTTGCCTCCACTCCACCAAAATCCTTCCTCCCCTTGTCTGTATAAAATTTTTCTGCTCTCAAAGGAAAAGAACTTCCTTTGACAAACAACTTAATTCTCAGGCAGTAATAAAGCTTTGGTGTGCAGTCCAGAAGCTGGAGGAGGTTTAAGCTAACGGTACCTTTTTGCAAACACAACACATTCTCCAAATAAAGTTCTGGGTGTTCCACATGTGCAAAAATGGCTTCTCCTCTGGGTTATACAAACCACTTTTGGACATGGGGTGTGCTGGAAGCAGTTTTGCTAACTCAGTGTTTACAAGCACATTCCATGAAATGCAGCACTCCAGATAAGGAACTACAACATGAAAAGGAAGCCTGGAAGCTCTCACGTGAGATGACAACTACAGCCACTACCAACATACCTCCAATGGCATCAATCTCATCAAAGAATATAAGACAAGCTTTTTTAGTTCTGGCCATTTCAAAGAGTTCACGAACCATTCGAGCTCCCTGAAAGCAAAAATCAAGATTTTGTTAGAAATTTGAGGCACATTAATGGAAAACTATCAAACTTTTCAAGCTTTCAAACACTTTTAAGTTTCCAATGAAAAACACTCTTCTTCTTGTTTTTTCACATATATAATGGGACATTCATAAAGCTTAAAGCAATTTATAAAGGAGAGAAAAATTACTGCTCTTAAACTCAGAAGCACAGATGAAGTAATTTACCTCAGGGCCAAGTGAAAAATAAGTGGCAGATTTGGGAAGAGAACCCTGAGTTGTGCTGAACCACAGAATAAAGTCTGCACTGCAAAACCCCTTCCATCAGTGACAGCAAACCTCAGGTCCTGTCAGTTTGTCTGGCAGCTCCTCCCCCACCTGTATCTGTGACATGCAAGTACATCCATTCCTCATCCCCCCTGCAGTATCTGGTCCCACAGGGGGAATCTGCAGAGCCCTCCCCACTCCAGCAAGTCTTTGCTCTTACCTCTCCCACATACTTCTGCACCAGCTCGGACCCAATCACTCTGATGAAGCAGGCGTCAGTCCTGTTGGCAACAGCACGGGCACAAAGGGTTTTGCCTGTGCCAGGTGGCCCAAACAACAGCACTCCTTTGGGAGGCTCAATTCCAAGGTTCACGAATCTTTCAGGCTGTAATGGTGGCAGACAGAGGCCAAGGTTATGTATAAATTAAAGACTATGTGCATCAAAGTGTAAATGCAAACTAAGAAAATCAGAATAAACCAGGCTAAGCTGGATTTCACTCGTTAAAACCAGACTTCCTTTCACTCCGCTGTTTACATGCGGCTACATTGTCTTGTCTTGCTTTTGCAGGTGCTAACAGATGACCAGAACACTTCCAAAGTCATTGCAGGTTACTTACGTGAAGCAGAGGGGTTTCAACCACCTCTCGCAGCTTTTCAATCTGCTCTTTACAACCACCAACATCACTGTAAGTGACGTCAGGCTTTTCTTCCACCTGCACAAGAAAAGCATGAGTGAGCAGTTGCCAGCCTCTCTCCAGGCTTCCAGCAGCCCAGAACGAAACCCAGCCACAGTAACCACAGTTAGAAGACAAAGCAAATGAGCAAAGGCAGTTCTCACTTGCATCATGGTGACCGTGGGATCAATCTTTGGAGGCAGGGGAATATGGATTTGATACTTGTTTCTGTCCACCCTGGTGAGAAAACATAAAGACCATTATTTTAACACCAGTTAACTAAACTGTAATGTAGAAACAACTCTGTAAATGAGAAGCTGAAATCCTTTCTCTGACACCAAGACAGCCCAGCCCTGAAAGCTAATAGTTAGATGGGCTAGAAACTGGAATTCTTTCTGCAGAAAATGTTATTGTTTCCAAAATTATTAATTCCAAAGTATTTTGAAAACTAAATTTCAAAATATTCCACAGAGCAAAGTGGCAAAATATTGATTCTCAAAGTTTCACCTCCGCAGTGAACATTTCCTGGCTGGCCTGTAACTGCAAGTGCCAACGAAGAAACAGGCTACAGGCCAGGCAGGCTCCCTGAAAACTGGGTCTAATGGGGACCAGACTGAGAGGTTTCAGCTCATGACAGTTGTTACTTGTCAATTTTTGTCAGAATAACATCAAAAATCAAAAGATTCCATGGGAGTATGCAAGTGAGCTACTATCTTCCATGAGAAAGACATTAGCGTTGCAATTTCAATTTCACTGCAAAAATTTGAAATGATGGCTGTTGACATGTCAAACTAAGAGATGAGACAACGCAGAGAAAGCTTTGCTCCAGGAACTCCTAAGAATATCAAGATTTTGCTCACCCAACTCTCATGCCCTCTTCTATGTCAGTCGGTGCCACCTGGTCACTGAGATCCACCACGAACTTGGCAAACTGCTTGACATTGATGATGTACTTGGGATCCTCGGAGTCTGCGTTGATTATCTTGGTGCACCTAATGCACAACAATCAGTTACACCTCCAGGCAGACAAACTGATTGTTATCTGCACAGGCATCAAGCTAAGAGAGTCATATTTCCCAAATACACCAAAATAACTGTTGAACTTGTGATTCCATTACTGCAGAATCACACATATTGCAGGAGTAAGTGTAAGTATGGAGCAAATAACAAACAACCCAGTTCCTTTGTGATTCAACAGTGAAAAGCACTTCCAATATGCACAACATGTGAAACTTATTTTTAAAAAAGGCTACACAAACCATAAATCACATTTTCCACATGATGAAGCTCCACTGGAAGGAGGAAGAATGCACTCACCTTGCAACTTGTAATGGTTGTTCACTTTGGAGAGTTTGTTTATCTGCAGCCAGATCCCAAAGGGCAGGAGGAGCCAGGCCAGTGTCAGACTCCTTGATTCCTGTGTGGAACACAGACAAGCTGAGGAGGAAGCAGCTCACTGGGACATCAGCCATTTTTCCCCCACCAAAACCTCATAGATAACCCTGCAGGAAGCCTTTGGAGAGACCTCCAAAACACTCCTCCCCACACACATCTTTGATGGACTTCCCAAACACCAGGTTTCCTAAAGAAAGAGGCCATGTGGCTGTGCCAGCTGAACGTGCAAATCCCAGCCTGGCCACGCTCTCACACAGTCCTGCAGTGTGGGGATATTGCAGCCTGACACACACTCCACAGATGGGGGATGTCTACGTTTCAGAAAAGGAGTGAAACTCTGCCAGTGCTTTCACTGAGGGAAAGTCTCAGTGCAAGACATGGAAGGGACTCACACAGATGAAAACCCCCATAAATCTTCCAAAACATGGATCTAACAAGTGCCTTCTCCATGATGTGTTTGAAAAAAACAAGGTTATTTCACAGGAGAAATTCTGATCTTGGCAGAACGGAGGGATACGACAGGATTAGGAACAGGGCAACAACCTGTTGTCAGTCAGTGAAACAAAGAAAAACTAGGAAACAAATTAATTGTTATTAAGTTTAACCCAGCTGATTTAAAACGCTAACATCTCTCATACACATTTCTTCATTACACAAGGACTGGCTCCACTACTTTATTACCTTGTGTCAGAAAAGGGCATTTGTTTCATGCCACCATTGTATACAAAAAATACAGTTTTGATTGAAAAGATGTGAAAGAAAATTACAGAATCAGATCTACAGATTAGCCCTGCCCAATCAACAAAACACCCAAACATCCCCTAAGCAAAATCTCATGTTACCAAATACAGAACTGTATTCTTCTGAGAAAAATAACAACAATAAACCAATGCAGAAATTGTCTAAAATCAGCTCCTTGTAACCCCTGTTTGGGTTATCTGGGGCTCTGCTATTGAAAACATACCAGTGAGCTCATTGATTTTCTTGAGTAGTTGTTGAATATCATCTTCTACTTGCTTGATCTGCCTTGAGTACGTGCTCTGGCCCTGGAAAAGGAACACATATCAGGCAGATTTTGTAACTCAAATTATCTCATGTTCAGGAAAAAATGACAAGAGCTGCTGAGCATCAAGATGGTCAATAGACTGTCTTGGTACAACAGCCAACCTGAGATCACAGCCCAAAACCACAGAATTAGGTTCCAGTAACAATATTTCTGTTTGCAAAAGTGAAGTGCAGCTACACACAACTGATGGATTGTGCAAGTGGAAATTTTCCACATTCGTAAACTTCAAGAATTTGCTTTTCTTTTAAACCTGTTCAGCCTTACTTTGTTAAACTATTTCTTCTAGAGTTTAAAGAAGTCTTAGTAAAATCACATATAGACAGAATTCTGAATACACCGTCTGAAGACCATCTGTACAAGTACTTTAACTACCTTATCTGACCTTTCTATCACCCACAGAAGGCAGCAGAGAGATCATGGGGCAAATGAAAATTCTTCCTTGTGATAAAAAGCTTTTTTTGATCCCCATCTGTCCAACACAGGCAGATCTGGCTGTGCTTCACGAGACCTCCCTCGTACAGCACTGGCAAGGAAACAAGCAGCCACAGTGGGCACAAGCTGTACTCCTGAGCTTTGCAAAGGAGTCTCGGTGTCAACAAAATTCAGGCTCCTGCCAAACATCCAAACCCTGCATCTTAGGCCTTACTGTCCATGGAAAACACATCCCAACATTCTGTGTGACAAGTTCCATGCATCCCTCTCTGATAGCTTTTCAACATGATGGGTAAAAGCAAGTCAATTTGGTGGCAGAAAGGGTCTTACTCTTTTTATAAACCAGGAAAATTGGTGCAAGATCCCTAGTAAAGCCCTGGTTGTTAGACCCCTGTGGTGATCAGTGATGAGATACAAAACAAAAATAAATTAAAAACCCCTAATTACTTCCAAAGAAACAAACCCACTGGATCATTTGTAGGGCTGGAGGCTTCCCATTTGAAGGTGAAAATGCATAAACTGTTTTTGCAGGAGAGAAAAGCATTAGGAGCCTGAGCAGGTTGACAAAGTGCTCACTAAGAACACAGCCCTTCACTCATGCACTCTGCTCCCCACAGGAATTGCTCTTTGTCTCTGACACTCTCACATGTGTCTGATACTTACATATGTTTTCAGCAAGGCAATATCTCCTTCATCCAGAGCTGAAACAAGACAGGAGTGATTTAGCTTCCAGTTTTACAAACAAAGCAGTGTCAATTCTGCTTCTAAAAGATGAACATATTTGGTTTAAAAGGATTCTTTTAAGTGTCTACTTTTTCACTGGAACAGAGAGGCACAAAAAAGCATCAGCCATCCAAGAGAAAACAAAACAGGGTCTCCAGCTGCTCTCTTCAGGCCAAAAAGCTGCACTGCCCAGAGCTCACAGCAAGCAAGTCTCAACTCTGCCTCACCCAGAGCAGCTTTCCAGCCTCTGACTGCACAGAGAAGGGATGGAAGATACCAAAATTTCATCTTTTAAACTTTTTGTTTCTAGATGTATAAGAAAGCATCAGTGAAAAATGGTGACCACTTTCCCCCCGTGATGCCTCTCTTCCAAAAAGCCCAGTGTGAGCAGGGAATAGCCAAGCTGGTCTTGGCAACAAAATACTACTGTAAACTATAAGTTATGTTATTGAGAAACAGCAAACATAGGAAGCATCAGTTATTAACCCCCCTTAAAAACCTTCCTTACATTAGTATTTATGTTGGTTTTTTTAAATCCCTGCAAACTTTCAGCCACTTTCAGCTGAATACACAGGAAGAAACTCCTCGATTTAAATCAGCATTATGCTGCCTTTTCCTTGACCTAAACCTGGAATCTTAAAATGTCACTTTAGCCTCAGAATTCCTGCAGGAGAACAAGCAGCACCAGCTGCTCGAGGTGCCCAGTCCTGCAGGGTGGATCCAGTGAACCCCCTCCATTAAACAAGAAACCAGAACTCTGTAAGTGTCAGCCCCTGCTCACTGTCACATCACCTGCCATTCAACAGACCCTCACCCTTCCCCCAGAGCTGTTTGCATCCACCATCCCTGGCCCTCAGTTTCCCTCTTCTCTATTTCCACTCTCTCTTTTTATGGAGTCCAAACCACACAGTGTTGATGCTCTGGGTGCACTGTGTGTGATACAGTAATCTCTGAAGACCTTTTCTGTCCGTCCTTATTTCTTCCCTATTGGTACAGGCCCATTAAGGTTTTTTTTAATAGCGACTAAACAGCGTGATGTTATAATTTAGAAATCCCTCCTGAGCGGGAGCGGTTCAAAGTCCATCACTAATTACACTCTGCACTGCTTGTCCTTCCAGATCCATTATTCAATATTTACTAGCATGAAATAAAAAGGCACATTAAATTCAAGCACAAGGAGCCACTGGCAATTTTCACACTTATAACCGGAAAAATCTGCTGCCTCCCCCTCTCCTGCTCCCCTTGGATTCCCAGCGGCAGCAGCAGCACAAGGGCGGCTCTGCAGGGCTCCCCAGGGGAGGAAAACAGATTATCACAGAAAGAACCATCAAGGTTGGAAGAGACCGTGAAGATCCTCCAGCCGAACCATCCCCCCAGCACCAAAGTAATGATCAAACCGCACCACCCAGAGCCAGGGGTGCAGACTCCACCACATCCCTGGGCAACCCACTCCAGTGCCTGACCACCCTCACTGTGAAAAGGTGTTTTCAACACCCGATGTGAATCTCCCCTGTCCCATCCCAAGGCCGTTTCCTCGAGTCCCCTCAGGGCAGGCAGAGGGGAGACCTCACCCCCCTGTATCGTGTTTTAGGGGATCTTTCAACTAATCCCTCGACCACGAAAAGGCTGGTTTTCTCACGGTGAGCAGATGAGGCATTTTAGGAGCCTTTTAGAAGAAAAACAGACATAAAAAGGGGCCCTCCCTGCTCTCCCTGATGATTCGGGCGGCTCAGTGTTTGTTCTGCAGCCCCTGCCCCCCCCGAGCTCCCACAACTCGGCTCCTCACACCCACGTTTCTGTCTGGGACACTCGGGGCGGCCCCGAGGGGCAGGACGAGCACTTCAGACACTTTTATTCCCTGTTCTTCCCCGCCCGCCGCTCCGGGCACAGACAGGGCCACCGGCCGCGCCGCCCCCGCCCGCGGCCCCGGCGCTACTCGGACAGTGTCCCCCCCACTCTCCCCTCACCGCGGATGGGCTTGTCCTCCTTCTCCTCCTCCTTGGTTTTGCGCTGATCGGCTCCCAGGTAATCCGGCATCGCGCCCTGCCCGCCTGACGCAGCACCGCGCCGCTTCNGCTCTCCGCCGGTACGGGCCGGGGCCGGGTCGGGGCCGGGGCAGCGCTCCTCTTCCCGGGCCGGGAATCCTCCCCCCGGCGCTGGCTGCGCTCCGCGTGTGAGCAACAAGTGCGGGATCGGCACCGGAGGAGGCGCCGGGAAAGGGGAGCGGGAGCGTCAGTCCCGCTGTGGCCCTGGCCCCGCGCCTCTGGCCCCGTGTGAGCCGCGCGGTCCTGGAGCCCGAAAGCGCCGTGTGTGTGCGGGGGGTGTGTGTGCGGGGTGTGTGTGCGGGGTGTGTGTGCGGGGTGTGTGCCATGTGCGGAGTGTTCAGTGTGTGGGGTGTGCCATGTGTGTGCCATGTGTGTGTGCCCTGTGTGTGCGGAGTGTGCGATGTGTGCGGTGTGAGGGCTCTGCCCGGGGCTTGTGGAGCCAGCGCGGAGCTGGGGAGCTGCAGCCCTGAGGGATTCGGGGCTTCTGCGGCTCCGGGCGGCGGGTCGTTAAAAGGGGGAAAGACCCAAAAGTGAACCACAGAAAGTGAAGTTGCCTTTATGTTTTTGCTTATAGCGTCAGTACTCTGCCAAGTGGAGCCTGTGGGAAGATGGTTTGAAGCATTTATTAAGAGGAGAAACATAAATGTTTCTGCCTCTTTCCAGGAGCTAGAAGATGAGAAGGAACTTTCTGAAGAGTCAGGGGATGAAGAATTACAGCTTGAAGAATTTCCTATGTTAAAAACTCTTGACCCAAAGGACTGGAAGGTATTTGCTTGAGACAGAAGAGTGTTAAGTATTTCTGCTGTCTGCCATTGCCACCTTTTAAAGAGCCCCTTCCTCCTCTCCTCCCACCCCTGTCTGAATTGATTTATGTTCCTTAGCATTGTATCTGGTTTGTGAGGGGAAACACATCAGGATAAGATCTTAGTCTTGAGCTGTTGGTTGTTGTTTTACTGCCTGAAAGTGCTGGAAGCGTCTCTTCTCCCTGTCACCACCTCCTTTACTCTGGAGTTATGTTGGCACTCAAAGACAGCAATTCAGTTTTCCAATAATTGAACTTTCTGGGGCTTTAGTATAATTTGGATTAAGCTACTTGAATTTCTGTAGCAGTGGCTTAATTTATTGACATTCACTACTCAATAATTACGGGCTTTACAGCAATTGTTCCTACAGCCTTTTCCCAACATTTATTGAGAGGGGGGAATTCTCCCTCTTGATTTTAAGAGATAGGGAGAAGAACTGGTTTTCTGTACATGTTGTGGCATTTTGGGTTGTATTTATCAGTGTTTGTTTATTAGGCTTTGTGCTTTTTTCCTCTCAGAATCAAGACCATTATGCAGTTCTTGGGCTCGGAAATATACGATACAGGGCTACCCAGAAACAAATCAAAGCAGCTCGTAAGTACCTTTCCTTCATAAGCACAACTTTTTTTTTTTTCAGATGTACACAACTGTTTTCCACATGAAAATACCTGCATGTCATGAATGAGATTTTCACTCTTTCACAGGCCTCTTTTTTGCTTACTAGTCTTCTAAATTCCCATCACAGCTCAGAAGTCCAGAGGCCTAAATCTAGGCAATTAAAAATTTTCGTGTCTCTGCTTTCTTGCTTGTGATTTTTGGCAGCAACCTTGAGACTGTAACTGTGCACTTCTGTGTTTTTGAGTCTGCAGTCAGGCTCAGTGAGGGACAGAGGAACAGAGCTGTCCGTGCCCTGTGTGTTCCCATAGGTTCCCCAGCAGCCCCCTTACAGTGTTGATGCTACTGAGTGTTCAAGAACACACTGCCATTATCATTCTGGGTGTGTTGCATGTGGATGAAGCAGTAGCTCCTGATTTTTCAGGTATTCAGGTAACCAAAAGTTACTTAGGCCATTGAGAAGCTCAGTTTTACCCTTCTTTGGTCATTTTACCATGTGAAAACTGCAGAGTTCCTGTGGTGGGATCTCTGAGATGTTACCAAACTGTTAAAATGTAGTCTTGGGAGGTTAAGTTTCCTTGGTGTTTTATGCAGGTAAACAATGGAACTTGTGAGTGTAAGTGTCCTGCCTAATGATGTCATGGGCCTGTGTCCTGAATCACAGCCTCAGGCTGCACCACATGCAGGTGCCTGGGGGCATTTTGTGGTGTTTGCATATGAAACGTGTTAGGCTTCAGAACTTTGTTTTCTAGAACACTGTGCTTGACTTTGCAAGAAAGATGCAGGTATTTAGTGGAGGAAAAGTTAAAAGTATTCTGAGGATTGTTCAGTAGCCTTTGTGTGATAAACTGATGGCGTGTGACACCTTGTGAGCAATTGCCCGTGGGACTGTGCTGGTGTGAGCAGAATCACTGTCCCACACACTCCCAAATGAAAATGAGTGGAAATCAGTGACCTAGGGACTTGCACAGACAATGATGTTGCCTCGTGGATGTGGTGGTTCACACGGAGCATGTGCTGGTATGACACAGAGCAGCTCCTGTTCTGCTGTGATCAGTGCTCCCACTAATCTGTGGAGCACGAACCCAAGCCTCTCTGGGATCATAACAGCACTCAGTTGTTAAATGGTGCTGTCGAGACTGGAGTCTCATCAGTGTTTTTAAGAAGGATTCTGATCTGCCTCTCAACAGGCAGGTTGCTGAAGTCTTTGCATGGTTCCTTCTCTCTGGTGCATCACAGTGAGCCAGGACGGTGCAGTGTGTGTTGTGTGACAATATGGCAAGACATTCTGGCAAAAAAGTCCATGAAAAATCTGGGTTTACCTTTTAAACACCAAGACAACCTTGGTGGATATTCTTTCTGTGCTAGTTGTGTCTTAGGATTTAAGGCCTAAGGGGAGAGAGAATTTGACCCAAAGTCTTGTGTGTGTGCTCAGTGTTACCCATGGCTGACTGCAGCAGTCTTCACAGGCTTGTGGCTGTCCTTTCCTTGCTAATTTTCACCTTGGACTGTGTTCAGAGCTTCAGTAAAGGGATAGAGTACAGGTTTTATCTGAACTACTTTGTTTTTCATTAGAAGTAACAACTAAAATGACATTAATGATTTTCCTTTAGTTTTTTTCAGTTTTGAAGCTAATCATACATTGCAGTTGCTGAAGCACTGTGCTATGCATAATGCTAGAATAAGTCCCAGAGAATCACTACTTCTTCAGATGTGGAGGAGGAATAGAGTTCCTGAGTTGTGGTTATTTTGTGTCCCAGCAAAGATGAAATAATTTTAATTCTGACGATAGTGTTTAATCGAAGAAAATTCATTAACTCACGTTGGATTTCTTCCAGATCTGAGGGTTTGGGTTTTGATTTTTGTTTAAGTACCAAATTAGAGAAATGCCAATTAGAATTATTGAAAGTGTTAGTGATGAAACATTTCTAAATGTAATGCATCTATTTGCTAGATAAATCCATGGTTTTGAAACATCATCCAGATAAACGAAAAGCTGCAGGGGAACGGATAGGAGAGGGTGATAATGATTATTTCACGTGTATAACTAAAGGTAAGCAACTGATTTCTTTTGTTGGATATTCTCTCAATCTGCTTGATAATCAGAAATGTATTTGTTGTGCTTTATTAGGATTTTAAGGAATTGTTCTCTGGTAAAAAAGCCAGGGAAGTTCTTTATTCACTTCAGAAAACTGCCTCAGTTGACAGACATTGCATTAATATAGCTTCCCTGGAGGTGGAAGCAGGATGGGAATGCAACTGACAGACTCTTGGGTACTTTTGGTACCAGATGGTGGCAAAATGTGACACTTGCAGCACGTGCAGATGAACCACAGGAGGTGGCCTCATACCTGGGATGAACTGATGCGCAATGGAGCAATTCCCAACAGCAGTTGGGAAATCTGAATTCCAATGTGCTTGCTCTGAGAGCAGAACATGTGTTGATTTGATCCAGGATCATTTTTGCCCACAGATGAGCGAGTGACCTGAACTGAGTAGCACTGTGCTTCTGCCTGTCATGGTGGCTTGGCAGTGCTGGGTTAATGGTTGGACTCGGTGATCTCTGAGGTCTTTTCCAACCTTAATGGTTCTATGACCCAGAACACCATTGCTGGCCAGTTCCCAAACCAGGTGTATAAGTTATGTCACTAGAAATGTTTTGGAACTTGGTGTTTTGGGTTTTTTTCCAAACAGATTATTTTCCCTCAATAAGGTTGAAGCAGAAGGAAATCTTGGAATTTGCCAAGGGAAATTTCTTTTCTGTAGTTGCAGTCCTGTCAGATATCATGAGAACACGCACCTTTTAATTCAGGAGTATGCTCTGTGTTTTACATGCACAGAGCAAAATACCAGAGAATCAGAGTCTGCCTTCTTAACTGCTTACAATCCACGTTTAAGGATAACCAGAAAAGAAGGCACAAAGTAGCAAGGAAGAGGAGTAATGCTTCCAGGCAGGACTTTGGGGGAAGGAAGCGCAGTTGTCGGAGAGTGGGGTCTGAAGTGGGGGCAAGAAGTAGGTACTGGAATGGGGAGAAGAAACTTGGAAAGGCAGGAGTACATAGGTGGGATTCAGAACTGATCTGACAAAGGGATGAGTGGGAGATACAGAGCAGGGGGAACTGAGGATGTGGCAATAGAACTGGGGATCTCCATAGGAGGGATGTCTCCTAAATGTGCACAGCATTTCTTGCATCTGGAAAATGGTGTGAGGCTGGTGCCTTTCCATGCAGAGGATAATTGGGGTCATTTAGAGTATTGGGAGAGGGAAGTTCCTCCCCAGAAGGAGGGGCAGGGCAGGCTGGCAGACAGCAGCTCCTTGGTGATCCCTTGCATTCGCTCCTCTCTCCACTACCACGTGCAGTGAGATCCGTTTCCAGAACTGCAGAACACCAAGGTCTCCTCCAGCTTATCCCCTCCTGGATCCAGCCTTCATGGTGGTGCTCTCTGTCCAGGGATGCAGGCACAGAAGCCCATGAATGATCACTACATGATTTTGATTCCTTTGCCTTTTCACTCTTACTGAAAAACAATGGTCATTGTAGAACTAACAGAGTAACTCCACAATTCCATTAGAAAAAAAACTAAGAGTTTACTGAAGCTACAATGTATGGAATTTCCAGGATGTCAGATTAGTGATGTGATGCTCCCAACTGCAGGCCTGTAAGAACAGGAAAACTGGGAGTGTGTGCCTGTTGCATCTAGCAGCTAAGTGGTGTTTTATATTCACTCCAAGTTTCAGTACAACTTCATAATGAGCTGCAAAAATTTCTAATGAATGGCTCCTTTTCTTGCCATTTCTGACATCACGTTGACTCAGGGACTGCTTTTGCTCTGTGCTTCAGTAGGTCATTTTGTCAATTTATCTGCAAGGATCTGGTGCTGGATAAAAGCCTGAAGATGTCATGCCAAACTCCCAGTGCCTGAAGCAAATTTACTGCTATAAAAGTATTTAAGTATTACATGTTTTGTTACATTTTAATGGTTAAATGTGTTCTTTTTAATAAACATTTTACTCCTACATAGTTTAACAGACAGCAATGCTGTTTGGTGACACTGAAGTAATTAAATATGGAGCTGTACAGAAGGAGAGATCAAAGGCAGATCTGACAGCATCTTTTTAAACATTTAGAGCCTTATGACTGGTAACTTTTTTTTGCAGCTTATGAAATACTGTCTGATCCTGTGAAACGACGAGCATTTAACAGCATAGATCCCACTTTTGATAACTCTGTACCTTCCAAAAGTGAAGCAAAAGAAAACTTCTTTGAAGTTTTCTCACCGGTTTTTGAAAGAAATGCCAGGTGAGCTACGTCAGACTGCCTCTGCTGGAGAATCAGCATTTGCAAACTCTTCTGACACTCTGTTTGTAACAAGAGGTATATTCATTGGCTAGAAATGTAATGCAGGTAAAATAGTGCAATTCTCTATTATTTAATTTTAAAATAATCTCTACTGTCACACCAGTGGCATTGAGTTTGACCCATGAGATTTTAAAAAAACTGTTCTCAGCTCTCTGTTACCTACTGTCCTTTTTGTACACCACATTGTTTCATCTTAAAACTAGTTAAAATACCAATTGTATGTGTGCTGCTGACTAAAAATTCCTTTTTTATGAATTTCTTATGAGGGTAAGATATTAACAGAAGACAGTAGTTCTGTTCACAATTTAGCTGGTTAAAAAAGAAGATAAATGTAACTATCAATATTTGGTGATTCTTTAAGGTGTGGGACTTTCTGTCTTTTATCTTTGGCAATTAACCTTTTACTTGTATGAAGAAGTGCTTCATTGCGTGAAGCAATTCACAACATTCGGAACAACCATTATTTAAAGTAGTCTTATTGAATCTTTTATCAAGTATTGCAGAGATTCAGACCTGGATCTCTGGTTGTCAGATGGGCTTTTCCCTTCTCTGCTTGGAAGCGGATGTTTTGTCATGGAATAACAGATTCTGGAGCCTATGGAAGACTTCCCTAGAAGAAAAAAGGAATGGAGGCAGTTTGAATTATTCCCTTGTAATCCATTAGAGTGTGTGGGAGACTTTGTGTAGGCTGCCACAGAGCTGAGTCATTCAGAGTACCTTTTGTGTGCTTTCTGGAAGCTCCTCTCCCAGAAGAATGTGTGTGGAGAATTAAGTATCTACACAGACAGCTTGTCTCCTTGTAGGCACATGGCAGGAGGAGGTTGCTTTTCTGGAGTAACTCCCCCCAAAATGCCCAAACTGGAGGATGCTTAGGAGGAACTCTCCCTGGTGTCCCTCTGGTGGTGGGAGGGAGCCCCAACTTTGGGATTTGGATTCTGTACCTAACACATGCCATATTATGAAGTAAGATTATACATATTAGTGTTTCTTTAATATGTATATCTGTGTATTTTCAGGTGGTCAAATAAGAAAAATGTACCTAAACTTGGGGACACGAACTCCTCATTTGAAGAGGTAGATGCATTCTATTCCTTTTGGTAAGTTAGCTGATGTTTCTGTTCACAGTGTTCAAGATGTTACAGAGGGCTTGCAGACCCTTTGCTGTGTGGGTTGTTGGCTGTGGGCTGAGACAGTAATGTCATGAAATCACCCCACAGCTGTTTGGTTGTGTGTTCCACAAAATGAGATGGCTTTCTCCTGGCTATTCCAGCCATGTTGTAGTGGGAGCTTCTGGCCACAATGGCTGTGAACTGAGCTGACCCCTAGACTGGGAGTTGGGTTCAGCTCCCCTAAATCGTGCTGTTAGTGGAGATGAGTTAGGTGTTCAAGCTCCCCTAGTAAAGGGAGGTGTGTCTACCCCAATAAAGTCAGCAGTGTTTATGGCTTGACTTTCCTGCTAGGTACAGGTGCCTGCATGGAGATGAAGTTAGTTTCTCTCTGAACTCTACAGACTGTACTGCATCTGCCTAGGATAGGAGCTTAGACAACTGTAGACATTTAGAGTTGGTGAGACTGATCCCATCCTAAAGTAGACTGTCCCACAGTGTAGGCAGGTTGTAAATCATTCCTTTCAATAACATCTTGTGTTTTGAGGCAACACAGTGGAATCACTGTAGGTGCAGTATAATTGACAATGATATATTATAAATTATAAATAGCAGCATAGCTGCCTACAAAAACATAGTAGTAAGGAAGGTAGATGATTTTGCATAGATTTGCTGCTTTATCATTCACTCTTTTCCCTTAAATTTACTTTAGGTATAATTTTGATTCCTGGAGAGAGTTTTCCTATTTAGATGAAGAGGAAAAAGAAAAAGCAGAATGGTATGTAAGTAAAAAGAGATATGACAGGAGACTGAGAGACTGATACAAGATTTTCCAACTTTCTCTTAGACTTTAAGTCACAGGAAGAAAGGTAGCCAAGCTAAGTCTGCATTCCACGCCCCCAGCTTAGGAGTCAGTCATGGACCTGAACTGGACTGACTGTGGGCTTCTCTCTTCTTATTTGTGTAACTGAAGTAGTTCTTGCTTGCCTCACAGAGGTGTTTGAGGTGCTTTGAAATGTGTATTCAGTAAGTTCAGACTTGCAGTTCCAGCCAGCCCCAAGCACAGGTTGAACCTGGGGCCAGAAGAGAGTGGATGAGTAAGCAGGTACCATTTCTCTCTTGAACTTGTACTGAGGAACTGATACTTTCTAGAATTTGGAGAGATGAGTTCTGACGGCTTCACGTTCATAAAGATTGTGTATGTGTAACTGGTGAGAGCTGAATTACTCAGACTCAAAGCACACATTCTATTTTTATCCTTCCTACAGTTATAAACGCAGAATGTTCAAGTTGGAGCACCAAACACACAGCACACAGGATGCAGCCTTTCACTTGGTCATCCTTGTGTAACCTTAACTTGCATTGTATGACCTTCTTCTAAGTTTGGACAGAAATCATTTTTGTATTTAGATTCAGTGGTTGGCTTGCTTTGTGCTAGAAACTGCCCTGTTTAGCTGTAGCTAGGCATTCATTTCTCTTGTGCCTCTTCCTGCTATTAGTCCTCTCCTGTGAAGATTGTGTGGAGGTGCTGTAATCCATTCCATATCACTTGTGTTTGACATAAATCACACAGACCAGTCTCAAGCCTTCTCATTGGAAGGGCCTTGAATGATTTGCATGGCTCTTTCTTCTGCTCATTGCTGTTAATAGTGTCCTTTTTTTGAAGACAAATGGTACCTAGTGTGCTCTACTTAAAAGAGAGAACCACCTTTCAGCTGCTGTTCAGATGGCCATGATTCTTGTTACCCATTCTTGCCAAAGGTGATGTTGTTCATGTTTTAAAGCTTCAGTCTACTAATATTAGTCTTCTGCTTTGTCTTGGGGATTGTTCTCTTTATTCTGAGGAATGGAATCACAGAATGGTTTGAGTTGGAGACTTTAAGGACTATCCAGGTCCAGCCACCCTGCCCCCTGTATTTTTCTTGGTGTGGCTGTGTGGATGAGACTATAGACCCCCACAAAAACATTCCCTCTTTCTTGACAGCACTGACAAATATTTCCAGATTTATTTAGTCAGCTAATTTTTATCTATTTCACCTGTATGTTACTGGAGTGAATCCGTCACAGTACTTCATCAAAAGTGTTCCTGTGCAGATGGGTTCACTTGACATGACCTATATTCTCTAAAATGAGATAATTGGCATTGCTTCTATTGCTGCCCTTTAATTAAATGTTACATCAGCATTTCTGCTGGTTTTGCTCAGGTTTAATGTTAGGTGAGCAAGTGGATTTTATTTTGGAAGTAAAGTCCCTGATGTCATTCCCTGCAGTGGCAGATAAGCAGCTTGGTTTGTCAGGTTTATGTAACTATGTAAACACTTGGCATTTTTTACGTGAGCCTGGGGCCTGGAACTTCATTTTTTGAAGTCTATTTTTGAAGTATTCTCAGAAAAGTATCTGTGTGTGGGAAACTCTAAATAAAAGTTTGGTGATGAATTTCTAACACTGACATGGTTCATGCATTAGCACTGAACTGTGCTTTCCCTTTTAGTCGAGATGAAAGGAGGTGGATTGAAAAGCAGAACAGAGCTGCCAGAGCTTTGAGGAAAAAAGAAGAAATGAACAGAATCAGGACTCTTGTTGGTGAGCACACAAACTGCTGCTTATTTTAAAGAGATATTTGTTAGCTACATAATAGTGGAAATCTCCTTGTTCTATACATGATGGTTCCTTTCTTTCCCAGACAATGCATACAGTTGTGATCCCAGGATAAAGAAATTTAAGGAGGAAGAAAAGGCAAAGAAGGAAGCAGAGAAGAAAGCAAAGGTAGAAGCAAAACGAAAAGAACAGGAGGCAAAAGAAAAAGTAAGTTAACAACTTTACTGGGGTTGAAAAACCTTGGTTCGCATTCACACCTGACCCAGTGCCTCAGCTTCTACAGGTGTCAGGCTACTGTCAGAAATATAGTGGGGTTTAAAGATGTGTCTGTGCCTGTGCAGCAGGCAGGGGGAGACTGAGAGCCTTTGGAGAATGGCATGGAAACCAGGAGCACAGATCTGAGAAAAACTAAAAACTTCTAACATTGAATTTTGTTGTTGACTGCACTTCCTCTGGTATTGAGGCAGGTGTGAAGTTCTGTAGCCTATTTTGCATTTTCGTAAAATGGAAATGGCTGCTTGCCTTGTGCATTTGGAATGGGAATGGCTGGTTGGTATGAAACACTTTGAAGTAAAGCAGCATATTTGTTACGGAAAAGATGGCTTTGGAAGTACAGGAATGAAAGGGAACTACTAAAAGATGCTAAAATGTAGCTTAGAAGACAATGCTGGAACACTTCAAAATATGTTGATATTGTTGTAGAGAAATGCTGGAGAAATGCATTTTTTCCAAGCTTATATTCCTGAGCCAAGCATAGGAAATTTCATAGTTTTGTATCTTCATTGTAGAGGAAGTGAGGATGTATAGACTGGGAGTCCTCACAGTGAGTCCTTGAATTAATGCAAACTGGTCTATGTTTCATCACCTCCCATCAAAATTCTTGGAAAACCAAACATGATTGATACATTTTAACACAAAGCCCACAGAAACAAAGAAAACTGCACCAAACCAAATCCAACACACTTTAATGTTGGATGAATAAACGACCCTGTAAAGCTGTGACTACTTTGAGCGGGTTTTAATTGGTATTTTTCCCTTTTGACTGCAGCAAAGACAAGCAGAATTAGAAGCAGCACGGCTAGCAAAAGAGAAGGAGGAAGAAGAAGTTAGGCAGCAAGCATTAGTAGCAAAAAAGGAAAAAGAGATACAGAAGAAAGCAATCAAGAAAGAAAGGCAAAAACTGAGAACGACATGCAAGGTATTTAATTGTTATTACAATGAAATACAGGTTACATCAGTGAAACTACTGTTTGTTTAGATCAGACCGTTTCACGTGTTTGCTTGTTCTTCGGGCTGGTGATGGGTGTGGAAAGTGGGTTTACTAAAAACCAAAATGCTAAAACACATACTGACACCGTTTTGAGTTAGGAGTAAAGCTGACCAGTAGGCCCAAACACAGCAGTGGTTGAAGAACGCTGTGTGTTAAGCCTTTGTCTGAAGGAACAGGACAATAAAGTTCAAGAACTTTGTAGAACATGTATTTCTGCTTCCAGAACTGGAATTACTTTTCTGATAATGAGGCAGATTGTGTTAAAATGATGGAGGAGGTGGAAAAGCTTTGTGATCGTCTTGAGCTGGCAAGGTGAGTCTTCCTGCTGCTGCTTTCTGCTCCTCTTGATACCCATCTTTCTGCTAGCTCTCCATTGTAACTTAATAATTTATTTTTAGTCTGCAATGCTTGAATGAAGCACTTACATCCACAACAAGGGAAGGAGGAAAGGCGGCTGTAGTAAAACAGGTAATTATGCTGAGTGTCAAATCAACGTAACAGAATAATTTGTGGAGTCAACATGACTGAATGGAAGTAAGAACCAACACAGCTGCTGTGGGTTCCTGCTGGTTAGACACAAAGACTCGACTTGCAGAGTCCCCAGGCAGTGTGATTTCTGCTCCATTTTACAGAGTGCAGTTCATGGCTGGTGAAATTAACAGGGCCAGACAAGAAAAATTAAGCATTTTTAATTTGTAAAGGACACAAAACCTATCTTGTACAGTATATAGAAAACAGTAAAGGAATTTCATTTTGCTCAACAACGAGCAGCAGTTACCACAAGGGAAGGAGGGCAGCCTTACTCTATTCTGTTATGCAGTAAGAATCATAGTCTAGAATCCCTGATGTGGGGCTAGATCCACAAAAGGACTTAAGTGCTGCAGGCTGTAGCCACTGGAAGGGCCAGATGGCTGGATACCAGACAATGGGAAAGGCGAGACACTTGAAATCAAGATTTACAAAACTGGGCAAGGATCTGCCTGAATTTGCCATTGGGGAAAAGCCATTTGAACTAATAAGGCTAAAGCTACATCATGCAGAAAGAGCAAGTTGCTTTCTCTCATCACTGGAGTCACAGCTGTGAACTTTCTTTCCTGGTGAGGAGGAGGATCTGCCCCCATTCCCAGGGCAGGTTTACTCATCAGGCAACAGGCAGGACTCAAATCCCTCTAGTTCTACAGGGGACTGAATCCAATCTTCCATTCCCCAGGAGGACAATTCCCTTTCTGTCTGTTAAAACTATTCCACTTCTGCATTAATGAAAATTATCTACTAGATAACTTTTCCTTTTGCCAGACGGATTTGAGACAGACAGCAAGAAACCTATTTTGGGCATCCTGCCAACAGGCCTAAGTGCACAGCTCCTTTAATATCACCAAGACTGAACTGAGCCCACTCAGAAGCAGATAATTAAAGATGTGTCACACCACAGTCCTGAGATGTGATTACAGGTCACAAGGATGTGGAATGAGTTACTTAAATTCTGCTGAACTGCTTGTTAACAAACTACACATGGCCATCTAACCCTGAGTAAACTCAGCATTAACTGCAACAACTCAGATTTTAGTTACTAACTTAGTACAACTGTAGTAACTGAGATTTTCTGACATAACCAGGCTTAGAAAGCAGTTAGGTTGGAAGATTTGGGAATGAGGGATAGTATAGGACGTTTCACTGCCTTCATTAGTCACTTTAGGCTCTTAATGCTTTTGTGGATCTGTCCCTCTAAGTCAGGTCTTAGCCTGGGCACTAGTGCTAGGTTCAGAAATTTTGCTTTAATTCTGGGAGTGTTCCTTTAATTTCTTAGTGAACTTATGATGGATTCCTGAACTGGTGATCTGGGATAGCCAAATTTACAGATGGCGTGGAGGGAAGTACGTCACAGTATGCAGAACAGAAACTAAGCAGAAGTCAAGCCTCAAAGCAATTCCAGAGAGAGGGGCTTGTGTCACTGTAAAAATGTAATAAATAAATAAATAATACTTATTTACAATCCTTAGATAGAAGAAATAAATGAACAAATAAGGCGAGAGAAAGAAGAGGCAGAAGCTCGTATGCGCCAAGCATCCAGGAGCTCAGAGAAGTCAACCACTGGTGGTGGAGGGGGAAGCAAAAACTGGCCAGAAGATGATTTGCAGTTGTTAATTAAAGCTGTGAACCTCTTTCCAGCAGGGACTAACTCAAGGTACTTCTTGGGATCAGTGCTAAAATCCCTACTAACCATCTTTAATTAAATAACAAGCATAATATAACTTATTTTCAAACCATCCAAAGTATGATGTCAGTATGAGGATTTCCTAAATTTCTTCCTTTTCCTTGACTCTGGAGCAACCAGTGACTTGTTCACCTTTAGTGCCATGTTGTGCATGTCACTGGAGTTAGCTCTACCCCTGGAACTTGTGTCTCCCCAAACCTGGGCCTCACCAAGGTGGTGCTGAAGTGCCTGTTTGCCCAGGGCTTGCTCCAGAGCAGGCTCCAGTTGTTAAAGCAGAGACAAAACGGGAACAAGTGACTGGGATGCAGCTGGGTACCAGTACAAGTGTGTCAGCTACTGCCAGTAGCTCCTCAGTGAATGTGAGGCTGGTTTTTTTCTCCACTTTAGGAGGAAAACATCCAGAGATGAGTCACATGCACCAGCTTTCTTCAGGGGAGAGCCAGGGGGAGAGGGAAAGGTTGGGATTTACAGAAAGCAGCACTGGCAATCAGCTTACTGATCAGCATGAAGGAGTATGCCTTAAATCCTGTTCTTTGCCAGGAATGAAATGCCACCTTCTGCTTGGGATTCACGTATTTAAGGCTTCCATTACAAGACATGGATGCCTATTTAAAAATCAACCAAACAAAGCTGCTGTAGCCTCTGGAGATGATACGTTTCTGCAGCTCAGTAGTCAGTGCTCCGAGAGCACAGGCTCCCATCTCATCAGGTGCAAATACTGCCTTCCATTTTCTAAGGAGGAAGAAGGCACCAGGAGTGATTTTGGGGCTAGGACTGTTTTAGCTCTCTCCTGTTTAAGCCCCTTTACCTGATGTTTAGGCATTCTGGGGAGCAGTGGACACAGTAACTACTCAGCCCTTCAGTATAGCCTGCAGTATTTAATGTCAGAGGTGTTCAGGGAATTCGGGAAAGCAGCAGCTGAGCAGAATTTTGAGGATTAGAGGTTTGCACTCACCTATATTCACCCACACTGAATTATTCAGTTAGTGCCTGAAAGCTTTCCAGACCCTGACATTTTATGTCTTGAAGTATGATTGAACTTACTTAGGAGTTGTTTACAGGAGCTTGACCACATCTCTTATGTTGTATGTTGGTTTACCTTTTCTATTCTTGCTTTAGGTGGGAAGTTATTGCCAATTACATGAACTTGCACTCTACTACTGGAATAAAACGAACAGCAAAAGATGTCATCAATAAAGCAAAGAGCCTCCAAAAGCTTGGTATCTATATTACCTTATTTTTGCAAAAAGATGATAAGATGTTCTGCATGTTTCTTTACAGCTGGATTTTTTTTTTAATGTCTTTGTGTTCCTGAAAAAATCCTCTGTATCTCCAAAAGAAATGTGGTTCAGATGGAAGGTTTAGAGCAGCATTTATGTGATTCAGTGTTTTCAGCCTAATGGCTCTTGTGTAACTCACCACCTTCTCAGGAACAATCTCACTGTAGCTGGATGCTCAGAGGTCTGGGCCATGTGCATGGCCTGGGCTCAGCTAGAGACAAATGGGCCTCTGGAGAAGCTCCCTCCAAAGGAAGGCATCTAAAATAAATTGCATTGATGAAGCTCTAAAGATACTTTAAAAACACCACAGTAAAGCTCCTAAATTAATGCATCTCATCTCCTTTTTGAAAATTCATAACAATAAAATGATAAATGAAGCCTGGAGAGCTCTGAAACAAGGTCTTAAGAGAAATTATGCTTCATTACAGAAAAACAAACAAACAAACAAACAAACAAAAAACCCAAAAAAACAAACAAACAAAAAAACCAAGAAAAAGCACAAAATTTTCAAGAGGCTCCTCCATATTGGAATGGGCTGCCCAGGGAGGTGGTGGAGTCACCATCCCTGGAGGAGTTTAAGAGAAGACTGGACGAGGAACTTAGTGACATGGTCTAGCCGGGANAAACACCACAGTAAAGCACCTAAATTAATGCATCTCATCTCCTTTTTGAAAATTCATAACAATAAAATGATAAATGAAGCCTGGAGAGCTCTGAAACAAGGTCTTAAGAGAAATTATGTTTCATTACAGAACAAAAAAAAAACCCCACAAGAAAAAGCACAAAATTTTCAAGAGGCTCCTCCGTTCCAAACCACATACCTGAGCATGGAGGACCTGGACTTTCCCAGTATTCCTGCCCCTCTGACACACTCGTACCCTGGGTACTGTGTGAGTTTGTGCCACAGCCCTCAGCTGACACAATAATCCTTGATTTTACTAAAGTTGCAGATTCAGGCTTAAAATTAAATGGAGCAAGTATTCCTCTGAGCAGTATAAAGCAGGATAGAGATTGAAGAGCCTGATACCTTTGAGCAGTTTATTGGACCCTGAAAGATGGTTTTTTTTTAATCTTCCAACCTCTTTCCCATTATTTTAAAATAATGGGAAAGAGGAAGTTAAAGGTTATGTGACTATTGGTAGACAATACTAATCTGCTACACAACGTTTTTATTACTGCCCCTGGCTTTTAATTTTGTTGCAATCATTTTTCTCTTCAATGTCTGTTGCTCACAGACCCTCATCAAAAAGATGACATAAACAAGAAAGCGTTTGACAAATTTAAAAAAGAACATGGAGTGGTGCCTCAGATGGACAGTGCTGCCCCCTCAGAACGATTTGAAGGTAAAGCTGAAAAGGGGGTCCTTGCAGACTTGTCTCCCCTGTGCCGTTTAGAAAGAGAGTAACCCAGACTCGAGACTTGCTTACAAACTTACACAGCAAGTAAGTGATCCAGGTTCTGTTGCTGGATTTGAGGGTTTCTGGTACACACAACACACCCCACAGTGACAATTTGAAAGGCTTCCTGGTAAGACAACAGGTAGTGTCTGGTGCACAGATCACCTGTTCCTCACAGGGTGCTACACTTGCAGGGAAGACCAAGCCTGACAGGCTGCACTTGAGATACAGGATCATCCTACAGCAAATTTCTGGTCCCCTGTGAACCCCCAAACACCTCCCATCATGTTTTCCAGACACCTGTAGAAAGCTGTTCCCTTACCAGGTGTTGCTGAAATGCAAGAGGAAAAGCTGCATTGCTGCCCAAATGCTGTGGGTTCAGAGGGCAGCTACAGCAATCTAACACCCAGCTGACAACAGATCCTACCTTCTGACTTCCTTGAGCTTTATTTAAAACCTTGAAGGACACTTGTCCAGTCACTTTCAGGGTTGGTTGTTTTTTGGTTTGGGTTTTGTTTTCTTCCTCCCATTTTTAGCACTGGGTAGCCCATAGGTCAGACTAGTTGTATCACAAAACGGCATTTTAAATCAACTATAATAGATTATACAATAACTTTTAGTTATTTACAATTACTTGTTATAGACTCTTTTATTAAATACATTTTTCTCACTGTAATCTGTGCATTTAAAAATAGGATCACCTTTAGATTCATGCCCTTGGACTACAGAAGAACAAAAACTTTTAGAACAAGCCTTGAAGACTTATCCAGTAAATACTCCTGAAAGATGGGAGAAGATAGCAGCAGCTGTTCCCGGCCGCTCAAAAAAGGACTGCATGAAGCGATACAAGGTGAGGTACCTCCCCTCTCCTAGGGCTGCCATGAGCCCAGGACTTGCCACAACCCTTTGCTTTTACTGTTGCCTTGCCTGCCAGAGATGGTGTCTGACAACAGCAAACTGATGGAGCCTGATGGAGAAATGGGAGGGGATTATGAGTTTTTGTTATTGGATTTTTTTTGTCAACCCAGAAAGAGCAGTAAGTGGGTGAAAGCAGTGGCTTTGGAATCTGGGAAGGGAAATCTGTCTTGGGAAGCCTGTCTTACAAGCTCTTGTAGACAGTGCATTCCTATCCTTAGCCTCCTGCAGGTAATGTCCTGCTACAGGGAAAGTAGATGAGCATTGACCTTCCATGAATGGATTTGTTTCTAAGAAATTGCTTCACAGTATGAAACTATGTAGATTTCTCACTGTTTTGAGAGCTAGAGTGTTTCACAGTGACTCTATGTAGGGTTCAAAATTGCAGCACTGTTACACATTCCATGATTAATTGTGGGGTTTTTTTTTTCCCCACAACTCTCCAGGAACTCGTTGAAATGGTCAAGGCAAAGAAAGCTGCTCAAGAACAAGTGATGAATGCTACTAAAGTCAAGAAATGACTCTTACTGACAATCTTTGTTTTATAATAAAAATGCAAATACTGTACATGTTTCCATTCCTTCGGTATGGACACACGAGACTGGCTGGTGCTTCAGTTTTCATCTTCTCAAATGCAAATCAAAAGCTTTAAATGGGTGTAGTTTGTGGGGGATTTTTTCCTTGGTTTTCTGGTTTTTTTAAAGCTCAAACAGTTCTTGTTACTCACTACTCACGAAGACACATGCCACTGCAGATTTTGCTGTACTCTGGAAGTTGTTCAATTGGACCTGGAAGTTAAAGGAAGTTGGCCATGACACATGTTCAGCTGGTAGTGATTGGGCTGCTGGGGTTATGGGAGGGTAGAGAAACTTTTACCACATACCGACAGCAGCAACTGCAGGATGCTTATCATAGATGTACTTTGTGCAGATTTCTCTAATAGTCTGGGCATCAATAGCCTGAAAGGGGTAAAAGAGACATCGTAGTTACAATCCCATCTAAAACTGTTAGTGATCTTAATTTTGTACAGTCATGGGGAACAGGCAACAAAACACCTGAAAGTGGTGTCAGCAGTGGAAGCTCCAACTAATGTATTTTTACTGTATGTAGCAATTTTCTCAATGGCTTAAGTTAAAAGTTGCAACATGAATGCCACTTACTTCAATTCTTGCCTCCAATTCTGGAATCGGGATTCGGCGCTTATAACACAGCATTTGTCTTCCAATGTCTTCACAGATTGGTGTAGACCCTAAAATAGGGGAAAATACGCTTCAGGTGTCAGCCTACAACTCCACAAAGACTAAAGAGCTCTCTTAAGTCTCACCATCAAGTTGTAGCAGCATGTTTGTCTTTAGAAGATTTTTTGCTCGAGCTACTTCATTTTCTGTAACGCTTGAGCAAAGTCTCATCCTGAAAAATAGTTTAAATCCAAAGACATTAGACAATGGTGGCCTGTGGCACACAAGATTGCCTGTGATAAAGATATGCACAGACATTACTGCACCAACCAGGCACTTCTTTTCCACAGACAGAGCTAGTAAGAGAGTTGGACATGGGAACAAGCCATAGGATGCAAAGCAGCAGCACGAGAGTAGTGTTTTTGGAAACATGCCAGTATACCCAAGAGCAAGGTTTTTTTCCCCTTAGAAGAGCTGTGGTTTGCTTTATTAAACGTACATTTTGAGCCAAGTGTACTTGTTATGTTGAGAATGGATGTTGCTAAGAAAGTGGGAGCCAAGCAACCAGAGGTAATTAGCTAGAAGGCAATCCATTAGCGCCTGGCTTTTCTCTTGGTGAAATAATGATTTGACACCCTGCATAAGGAACATTTTGTGAGGACAGAGGGATGCATTAAATATCTTAACACTAATTCTTGTCCCAGGAATTATTTATATCTTCCCTGGTGCTAAGTTGCAGCAAACAGACAGCTTAAAGTAATGCCTTTTTTCTCCATGAGTTAAGAGAGATCTCATAGAATAACAGTATATGAGAAGTGATTTATCTGATTAAAGAAACCTGTTATTTTCAAATTTTCTTTCAGCTTTGATTCAGCTTAAAATCAGTGCTCTTAAATAATGTCTGTTTCCAATCACATCTGCAGTTCAAGCTTTACATTTGCATCTAAGAACAAGCTTCAATATGTATTTAAGCCTTAGATGAATGAGTCTTATGTAGAATCCCAGGAAGAGAAATAATATCTTTAAATGATTCATCTACACTTGACCCTCAATTATTGTGGCACCGCAGGTCACTGAGGCCACTGTGAACCCATCATTCCGTGAAGATAGGCAGCTCATTAATATGCACATTAGCCCCACCCATTGCTCCCGACTCTGGAGTGCTCCGCTGGCCAGCACCACACAGGACCTGCGGCACGACCGCCAGGGCATGGCTCTGCCCCCGGCATGGCAGCCACCGCCCCCCCGGCTGTTTCCATGGAAATACTGCAATAACTCTGGCACAGCAGACACACACACACACGCTCCCCAGTCCCACTCTGCGGTGACACAGGCAAACACTACTCTGCCTTGTCCAGTGTCCCTGACAACACTAAAGAACCCCGCACCCCACAGCCACGGCTGCTGCGGCCAGTCCCAGTGGCAGGACAGCTGGGTTAGTGTCCCAGCAGCAGGACACAGTGGGGCCCAGCTACTGTCAGAGATCACTGCCATGGTAACAGCCATGTAGCCCTGCTCATCCTGGCACCACAGGAGCTGCCTGTGCTCCTGTGTCCCAGCTTGAGTGTCGCTGGTGGGACTGTCCCACCGGCCCCACTGTGTCCCAGCAATACCTGGGCAGGCTGTATGTGCCGCTGATACCATTCAGAGCCAGCCCCCACCCACAAGCGAGACAGGACTGCCCCTCTGTGCCCTTCCCTGTCCCCACTCACATCGTGAGGAAGGACTGGGCTTCCCCCGATTTGGCGCAGGCAGCGGCAAATCCCGATGGGAAGGCAGGGGGAGAACAGACACAGCCACTGATTGCAGCCCTGCCAGCCTCCCGCCAGCCTCCACTGGTCGAGCACAGTCCGCGACGGGGGAAAAGCGGCTGGTCCCTACTCTTCACTGATATCAGAGCACAGTTCCCCCACTGCCCCAACAACAACAGCTTCAACAACAGCTTTGCCAGCACTGGCACAGGCCGGTGGAGCCATGCCCCAGCGGTCGGGGCCGTGGGTCCTGAGTGGCACGGGCTGGTGGAGCCACCCCCCAGCAGAGCTGTGCCCTGGCAGTCGATGCCATGGGTCCTGTGCAGCGCTGGCCAGCAGAGCACTCCAAATCTGAGGACGGATGGGGGGCAAGGGGGAGCAGGGCTGATGGGCCGGCTAATTTCCATATTCATGACTATCTTTGCATATTTATGACTGTCAGTTAGTGCACGCGCAGTCACGAATGCACCACGAAACATAGCGCCGTCTTCACGGACAAATAAGCCCCCGAAAAAGTGAGTCTGCAATACTAGAACTGCAAAGTAACGAGGGTTTACTGTATTTTTAATTTGCATTCCTCCACTGAAAACAATCCTTTTAGAGAAACAATTATTAGCTTACCATTCTCTCTGCATAAAGCGCACCATGTCCTCAATAGTAGATGGCTCACAGACCATGTAGAGTCCCCACAGCCCTGTGTCAGTATAGCAGGTGTTGAAGGACTGGAAACTGTGACATAGGTTACCATGACAGGCAATCTGAGCAAGTTTACTGGATAAACTCTGCTGAGGCAAAAGAAGATACCATTTTATGATGCTTTCTGGAAGCTTACTATTCACATCCCTGATTTCCTGTTATGATTTAATGACGCCAGTATATGCAGCACTATCACAGGCTGCAGCAGAAGCTGCAAGGTTAATTGTCAGCTCTTCATCACACCAGTACCTTTCCTTATGTAATCTCACATTTCAAAGTAACAGCTCAGATTTAAGACAAAATCATAAAGCTACTCAGGTTCAAGAAAGGGACAGTCACTGATACCCATAGTTTCTGGTGATACACAGGTATAAAACATCCTACTTTCCATGAGGGCCGGCAGAACTCAAGTCACCTCTATTTTGGTGGTTTAGAACACTTCCTAAGATTTTCCTAGATCTTGGGTAACAACTTTTCTCAAGAAGAGACACACAGTTGGATCCCCTCATCTGCCCTGGGAGTACCCAAGTCAGGAAGGTCTCACCAGCCCACCAACCTCAGTAAGAGCAGGAAGGTGTTTGCAGGTTCACTCACCACGCCTCCTCCAAAGGAACGATCCCAGTTACCTATCAGAGTATTGGCTACCATGAGTGGGATTGTGTCTGGGTCTGACCAGCCAGCTGCCTCCACAGCTATTGCCAGGTGTGCCAGGGGCATCTTGTCATCCCTTATTCGAATCTGTGGAACATGAGAGCAGTGCTAGTACACCCTGTCCACAGGAATTTACATATCAGACCTTTTCATTACAGCTGGATTTTAAAGCATGCACACAGACAACCAAAAATTAAAGTATATGAAGCTTAACTTAACACCAGCCTTAACTAGTTTTGCCTGGGGCAATTTCAGAGCACTTTGCCAACATACACAGAGAGGGCATTACAAATCATTTTACAACTACCAACAGCAAGGAAATTTGATGACTTTACAAAATCTGAATAAAGATGGGAATAAAACAAGGATGCCTCAGGTCTCTGCCATATGCTTTAAATGAGAGATTTTCAGCAAGTGGAAATGCTCCAATATCATAGTCAAGGGGAAAAAAGGAAAGTAGCAGCAGGGGTAAGAGAGGGATTTCTCTTGACCAAGAAGGATGGAAAGGACTGCTTTGGAAAGCAGCTCATCCACTGAACTCACTGGGGCCAAGAAACATTTTCACATAATAAGTCTGTGGCAGAGCAGCCCTCTCTCCTCAGCAGAGTGGAGTCAGGGGACGCAAGGGCCAGCTCAAAGAGCCACCCAACAGCTTACCTCACTACCTGTGAAGCTACAAGGTGGCAGGGGTGGCAGTCCTCCTTCGGGAGCAGATGGCAAGTTACCGAAATGGCACTTCGCTAGGTCAAGTAGCTCATCATGACAGACTCCTGAAAAAAGGTATTTCACATGCTTTGTGATGTTTCTCTGTACACAGTTCATTTAAATTGATGCACAGTTTAAAAACTCAACCAAGCAGTAATTTATTGTGCCCCTGCTTTAATACCCCCCTTTCACATTCCTCACACCTCCCCATTATACAGAGCAAGACCATCATGGTTCCCTCTCCCTGATTCTCTGTAACAGCCTGCCATTAAAGCTGCATCATATCAACCTCTTTGCTCTCAGTTTCAAGCTTCAATGTTACTATTTTCTTTCTGTTTCTTGCTACAACCTTTTTCACACTGAACTTCTAGGACTCTCTCTTCCTGCTCACATGGAAGAATGACTTTGGCCTCCAATTCACTTGTTACTGATTTAAGGTTTCTGGAATATTACTGAGACGAAAAGGGAACAAAGGGTTTAAAGGCACAAAACACAGAGGGCTAACAATGAAAAAGGACCTACTGAACAATGGGTAATTCATCATGTTGTTCCCACAGACTTAGGCCCATGGTTTCAAGCATAGTTTCACATGATCCAGGGTCAATATCCCATACTAACCTCCAGCAGCAGCCAGGACCATTCTGGGTCCTTTGTAATGCGTTGTTATGTACTCCACCAGGTCATTACGATTTATGGATCTAAGAACAGGAAAGGAGACATCACGACTGCGTCAGGAAAGTTTACTACAGTAAAAAGAGAGAAACGTATAGAACAATACAATGACAAAATAATTTAAAGTTCTGCCAATGCACAGAGCAGAGGCAGAAAGTCGAGATAAGGTTGACTTCCTAAAAAAGAAACAGGAACTTGATACATTTTTCCTTTCAAAGCTCTTCTAGCACTTTTAACAAACAGGAGGAAAATATGGCAAAACATCAAGACATGCAGAGGACATCTGAAGTTCACATACCCTTTGTTGCCTGCACTCAAGGGAACAAAGGCAACAAGAGGGTTCTTCTTACAGTTATATCCAGTGCAATTTCAGCTGTAAAAACGAAAACCAACGCTGTTCCCTACGTTTTCAGATTAGTCTTTTCAATATACAAAAGTTACCACACAATCAGAGACAGACACAAATTTGAACATACTTGATGTTTTCAGTGGGTCCTAAAATGGTCCGTCCGAGGGCTGTCTCCTGATAGGCTGTGGCGTGAAGGTAATCAAAGACAACTTCCTGCAAGTTGGTCTCAACCTCCTGCATCTCCCGAAGAATAACCCCTCGCTCTCGCTCAATCTCTGCTTCTCCCAGGGTACTGTTCTGAATTATGTCAGCAAGAATCTCCACAGCTAATTGAAAAGAGAGAGGGATATGGAAAGAGTATTTTCAGACTTACAGAAAAATCTGGTTCCAAAAGCAAAGCCCACCCCAAAGACCAGGTGCTAGTAAAACTTGCAAGGGGACAGAAGACTTGCTCAGTAGGAAGGGAGAAGTCTAAAAGGTATCTTATTTTGGGACTCTGAAGAGAAAAACATTCCAAATACCAGCCTCCCCGCTGGCTAGTTTTCAAACTTGCATTTTCACATTCCTGTGAAGTTCAAGAAAGGACTTTTCACCCAGGTAACTCTGCAAAAGCATCATTCTGTGTCATCTCATTGGAAGCTGGAAAAGCATTTCGTTCTTTGCTGCTTCTCTGATGGATGAGAGCAATTACCTCTTGGTAAGTCTTTTGAAAAAGCCTTGGCATAGTACACAGTTTGTTCCCTGGATGTGTATGCATTCAGATGAGCTCCCATGTTCTCAATCTCTAGCTCAAGGTCTAACTGAGACCTTTTTTTTGTTCCCTGAAATAGAACAATAAAAAATCAAATTAGACTCTTCAATTCACCTACTCATCATTTCTCCTTCTTGACTAGAAAAGCCAAGACCAAGAGAAAGAAAAAGCCTTCTGGAAATAAAACTGTCATACTAATGTCTCCACGCTTGAAAAGTCAGATATAAATCCTACTGTGCTCTCAAATGAAAATAAAAGGTTGGTAGAAGGGCGAGTGTGTGTATTCTAAGACTATTTTTTATCGTAATATAATAAGGTAAAAAAGGAGTTTAAACTAGAACTGTGTAAAATCCCAGTTTTGTGTAGCTGACATTCAACTAAAGAGAGCAAGGACTTTAACTTCATGTTATAAAGGAAACCAAAGTCTTAGTTGTCCACATTTTTTTTCTCATTTCAATTCAGAAAATTTATTTACAGAATTCTGGCAAAGTTCTTATCATTGATCTTTAAAGATAAATAACTTAGAAATCCATTGTAAACTTCTACATCAATATTCATAGTCACCTTGAAAGCCATATGCTCGAGGAAGTGAGCAGTCCCATTGTTCTTCTCATTTTCATATCTGCTTCCAGCATCAATCCAAAGTCCAACCTCAATGGAGAGAAAAAAAAATTCATTTTACTAGCTAAAACTTCTTCTCTGTGAACCACACTTAGACTTTCAAGACTTATTTTTAAATTACTTTTTCCTTAAACAGAGCAAGTTTTCAAGAAAAGGAAAATTTTGATCTTCACCAACAAATCTAACCACAAATCTACAAAAGCTTTAAGACTTCTATTTCCCTTCTGAAGTTTTAGGAACATTGAAATGTAAATGTGATTTAGTTCCACAAGGAAATTAACATACATGAAGAGTATGAAAAGAACCTCCCTTTGCAAGTTACTTACTGTGCATGTTGAGAGTCCAGAGTCTTCAGAAGCTACTTGCAAGCCATTTTCCAAAGGACTCACCCTCGTTTCAGGAACATTTAAGATGACTTCTGCTGCTGCTGCTTTGGAAGCTCTGAGCCTGCCTGCTCCAACATGCACAGACTACAAGGAAAATCATCAGTCATTAAGTTATATCCAAGCATGCGCTTATGAAAAATGCATTCCTGAACATAAACGGTAAGTCAGGATCTTTTCTAAAGCATGCATTTAAAGGGAAAAAATTCAGGACTACTATTCCCCACTACTTCATATCAGGGATGCAGTGACCCGAATCTGAAAAGAACCCTAAGACAACTAGAACTGAGGAGATGTATCTGATGCCCTCCATTCTGACAGAGAAGCATGTTCCCATCAGAGACAGCCACCCCAAGAGACATCCTGCTTCCCAGTCCTGCCACCAAGAGTTTGCAGGACCTTGAATATCTCCTTTACCATCTGGAATTCTTCTGGGTACCTGCTTTCTAAAGTGAAGTGAGATACAGCCCAAGGGCCCATGTCCAGGACTGCAAATCAGTCACCCATAGGACACAGTGTGAAATTGCCACCTTGGAAACAATCACCTGGCAGGCAAATCCCATTAAGTCAGAGTAGGGTAGGAAAAAAGGGAAGATGTAAGTTAAAACACTTTACTGCACTTTTTCAACATCAAGAAATGCAAGTACATATCCCCAAGGCAAACTTCAAGCAATCAGCTATTTCAAAAAGTGTTACACGTATCAAGTAAACAAAGATTTCTCTCCCTATGTAACTGCCCTAAACATGAGAGGAGAAAACCCAGCTCTCACCCACTCTCCTCCTGGAATACCAATAGGTGAGCTCTCTCAAAATTCACATATTTCAGAATCGCAGCACAATTCAAGCTTGTCCTTTGGGGGTCTGTAGTCCTGCTCTAAGCCAGCCGTGGGGTCAGACCATTTTCCTCAGGGCTTTTTGCATCTGGGTACTGGAAATCTGCCAGGACGGTGAGAAACTACACAGCTCTGTGTAGCAGCCTGATCAACGGCCTGACCACCTCACGGGGAAAAAGTCTTCCCATATCCAGCGTCTCCTCTCTTGTTTCAACTCGTGCCCATTCCTTTCATTCCGCCACAATGCCCCACTGTCACCAGCCTGGGTTTGCCTCCCTCCCCACAGGCACTGGCACAGGTCCTGCTCGCAGCTCCTCTCACAGGTGCAGCTCCAGCTGCGGCTGGGCCAGGATGAACAAGCCCCTGGCGCTCAGCCTCCGATTACAGGGCACACGTTCCAGCCCAGCCCATCTCTGCTCAGCACACTCCAGCTCAGTAACATCCCCTCCACCCCACAAACCAGGGCCCACACACGAACCTCCCGCCAAGTGCAGCCCCATCCCTCCCTCAGCCCCGGCCGTGCCCATCCCGTCCCGTCCCACACCGACTGTCCCGGGCCGCCTCGGCACAGCCGCTCCCCGGGCTGCCAGAAGGGGCTGGGTCACCGCACCTCTGCAGCGCAAGGAAAGAAAAACCTCTGTCAGAAACGACCTCCCTCTTCTGAGGAGGAAATGGTTTGGCTCCCGACTGGGAGGACGGGGAGAACGGCATAAGGAGAAAACGACACAAGGCGAGAGCTCTGGGACCCGGGGCTCCACCGAACCACAGGAGGGTTTCCCAGGAGCTCCCCTGAGCCCCCGGGAACTGCGAGGGGCGGCCGCGCCCCTCCCTCACCCGGGCCAGACTACAACTCCCGCCGTGCACCGCGGCACCGCCGCGACTACAAACCCCAGCGCGCCCCGCGCCCCGGCCTCCAGCCGCCCAGCCGCTATCGACGGCAGCTCGAGCACCAGAGAACGGAGCCGCCGCGCCTCCCGCTCTTCCCGCGCCTCCCTGCGCTCCCCGCCTCACCNCACTCCCACCACAGCGGCCCCTGGGCTGTGGCCGCTTCGGGGCTCAGCTTTTTGACAAGAGCCAAATTTGGGTTGGGAAAAGTTCTAGCGATGTACCATTACAGGCAACTCCATTGTAGTGCCAAAGGTTCCTGAGCACGTTCCGAGTAAGTGGCTGTGGATGAACAGGTCCAGACATGCAGGGCAGGTGCTCTCGGTTGTTGCTTCCTGCTTAAAATTTTTACCTTTTGGGGGGGTTTCCCTTCTCTGGAGTTGGGAGCTTTTCGTTTGGCTAAACCAGCATTATCTCAAAAAATGAAGGAAAATCAGAGTGAAATTCTATTATTTGTCCCACAGTGTAAGTGGCACAATAGAAAGAAACAAAATATTTAAAAAAAATCTGTACTGCATGTGCCATGGGGAGGCGTTGTTTTTAGATAGTACTATATATTTTCGTAAGCCTGAACTCGCAGGTTCACAGGTTAGTCCGAGCTGGAAGGGACTCCCAAGGATCATCCAGTCCAACTCCCAAGCAAACGCTCACCCAGGGCTGGAACCCAGGACCCTGGAGCCATCTTCAGGCTGCAGCACAGTCCTTCTGACACCTTCTGGCTCCGTACAGATACTACAAACCTTCCCCATCTTGCTCTGCTCCAAAAAGAGAGAGAAAGTTGGGCTTTCCAGATGGAAAGGCTTTTCCCCGGGTGTTCAGCACCTGCCTTCTCTCCCCCTGTGCTTTCTAACAGGTACATCCAGTTTCTGAAGGAGCTCGGTGCTTTGTTGCTGAGTGCCCCCAGTCACTCCATCTCCTGCCCGGGGCTCTGCTTCCACACCGGCTGTCGAAAATGGTGGGGACGGAGATGTTTCTGCTCAGTGTGAGCTGCCAAGGTGCTGTTGCTCAGAGCTGATTCACAGGAGCTCTCAGAAGTGGTGCTCCCTTTACCCTGGAACGTTCCCAGTCACATGCAGGTTTTAGGTGACAAAGCTACTGTAAGTGTCAAAGGACACTGAGGGTTGGCAGCTCCTGAGCTGGCTCGGATGCTGAAGTGTGAGAAGTCTCTTCATTGTGATTCACTTTCTCAGACTCCAAAACTCAGAATATTTTGGACCAAAATTTCAGGACCAAATTCAGAAAAAAACCACTATATTTTAAATATAGTCTAGTTTTGCTAGGGTATTTTGTGGGGGGGAAGCAAGTTCCTGCTCCCTTGGCAGTTCAGATTGAAACTGTACTGCCGTCCCTAAAACATCTGCACTGCCAGTTCATGAACTGTGCTTAAACAGCAGCTTTAGTTCTGCAGTTGGTCTTGCCCAGTTTCTGTCACAAGGACTGTAATTGCATGTGAACAGTAAAACCCCGAAGCATGATACACTGCATACCTCTAAATAGAAAAGTGAAACTTGTCAGCATGTTAAAAGACCAACCTAAATGCCAAGAAACCAGATACTGCCTGGTATTTATGACCCCCTGATCATGTATGGAACTGTAGATACCTGTGATTGAAATTGTTACTGTTATCTTGCTGTCTGCGTTATATCTAAAGTTTCTATATTTTAGTACCCACATAACCTTTGGTAAGAATAATCTTGTAGCTGTAAAGCAGGCACATCCTTTTACCAGAGAATTTACATTGGAGTCAAATTAGTTTCCATGGAATAGAAAATCTAACCTTATGTGAAACTAGCTACTTCTCTTTTTTTTTAGTTTAGTTTCTCCCATTTTGTGTATGCATATTCAAAAGATCCATCCAGTTCCAGCATTTTTTAAATTTCAGATAGAGCTCTGTCAAGTTGTAAAAAAAAAAATAAAATAAATAAAGCAAAGCACCAAAGTGTGCAATTGAAAATTAAAATTAAGCTTCTCTTCCATTTTACAGCTAGATCTAACTGATCTCATTATGCTGAGATTTATCTCAAAGATGTTTTACCAGACTCCACTAAGCCATTAGCCACCCTCCATCCCAGAAATTTGAATCCTTGCTAGACATAGAATTACAGCTTAAGATAAACTGATTATCCTCATAATATGTCTCCTACTTAACAAAATAGCAGTGTCTCATATGTAAATGCAATCTAAAATCTATCATCCAGCAAAGGTTATTAGAGAGATGCAACTTTAAATTAAGAAATCTTATTAACCAGCTAAAAATGCAATAAAATAAAACAAATACTGGTGTTCTAACAACAGAAGCTGAATATGGAAATATTCACCACTAAACTTATAAAACTACTTTTAAATGGTTTTAACAATCTTTTTTTTACAATCAGGTTATTTAAAAATGGACTATTGTAACAAAGAATGCTCAGAATATCCCCCTGGTTTAGGTAAACAGTATTATCTGCAGCTCCCAGATGGAGAAAATTAGATCTTTTTTCATAGTTTTTATGTGTTCAGTCTCAAGTAACAATGGAGTAGAAGGGTCAGGATTAGCAGAGGGAAGTTCTATATAAATTATGTCCTTGTCATCAGCATGATACATAAATAGTTTCCTGCCAAGTTCAAGATGCCCCAAAGTCTTATGCAATGGGTGGATGATATAGGTGAGAGTCTCAGGATGAAAATCTGGTTCCCTCAAATCCAGATTCCAGATTTCACCCTAAGTATGGGCTGTATGTATTTTACACTAAGTAGCTGTTTCAAATTAGCATCCCTTCTAAACAGGTTCCTGGAAAAGGACCAAATGGCACTTTCGGTTTTCAAACAGGCTTAAAACTTGTCATGAACTCCACCAAAGCCAGTAGTAACATGCAGTCTGAATTACACAATTCCAACCGTTTTTTTTAGGAAATAACATTTCCATGCTCATTACTGTACAATACCATCCAAAAGGCTTCTCAAAGACTGGGCCATGCCAGGAACCACCAGCTGAGGAGAAGGCTGAGCCCACACATGGGGAGAAACTCTACCCAGTGTGAAGAAACATTCAGCTGGTGGCAGCACCCATAGATCTGGCTTGTTGCTTTTGGAGTAATACTTGTACTTTATAAAACAATTCCATGTGGTAGCAGTGATAGAAATCAGAACTCTGCCTGTGCATACCTAATGCTTGTGTGACCATGTGTCAGTACAGGGGCTGAACACAACGCTTTGAAACAAGCACTGCTCTAACTCTGAACTAGGAGAACAATCCTGAGATGAGCAAAGAAAGCATGGTCCCATTGGAAGGTTTTCCTTTCAGTTGTACATAGATATAAAATACTTCTTGAATAAAGAAGAAGTTCGTATCAGCAAGACAGAGTATCCTGCTCAGGTTACTAGGAAGTAGTCAGGAAAAGCTCTCCTTGGTTCCAGCCTGATCCAAGCCCACACAAGGCTGCACAGGAGCTGAGCATCAGAACAGCCCTGCTCAGGAAAAAGACCTTCAAAACTGCTGAAACCAGCACATAGAAAACATTAACAATTGAGATTGGCTTCAGCTAAACTACTGCTTAGTGCTGTGTTAGCTTTTTGTAAACTCATCATGTTCACTGTTTATTTGCAATCTACTATCCTTTTAAAGCAATGATACAGTATTTCTCTTACTGAATATGCTGAAATCCAGCTGCCAGGAATTGGCAGCAGCTCAGCCAAGCAGGAAGAATTCAAACAAGCCTAAAATCATGGGCTCAAGAAACAATACATTTTTTCACAGAGGAATGGGTTGGAGTTTTTTGGTGAACAAAGCAATTTTGAGAATACAAATGAAACTTTAGGGACGCTATGTTTTCTGAATTTCATGCCAGCTGTTCACTGGCATCTAGCTGATTGTTTTTATCAGTATTACTTAGAGGTTGTCCTCTAGCTAATTAAATTGCAGTAGCTTTTCTTTCCCGTGATTAACCACTGGGCAACAACTGCAAAGGCCTACAGGCCACTGACACTGGTCTTTTGTACTCCTGAGCTGCAAGGAAGGCTGTCTAAATTAAACATAGAGGCTGTTGGCTGAATTTATAACATTTCAGTTGCTCATTAACAGAGCACTCTTTTGAGGCTGCTCATTAAAAGCTTTCTTCAGGGAATATTACAGTATTCTGCCTGCAGTTCTTTTTTCTCAAAAGTATTTATGAACTGAAATAAGAAAGAGGAACCTGTTGGTAAAAACCAGAATACCTGACTGCTGAAGGCTTTTATCAGAAAGATAAATGGGAGAAGTTTGGATAGCTCATTAAAACAACTTTTCAAAAATAACATGCCAAACAAAAGATTCTGCATGATGCAGCACAGGAGATTCCTGTGGGTAAACTTATCTGATTTAGCTTCTGATTTCTTCTTGCCTTTTAGCAGACTTGCTGCAGAACAAAGATTAGTCCCTTTTCATTGCTTTTTTTGGCATTGTATAGAAGTGTCATTTCCGTCCCTCCCTTTGGCTATAACCACATAGAGGTTCATTGTTTTATAGCCCTATTCTGATTCAATGTGAGATGAGTTCCCAAAACTCCAATATTTATTTGAATCTTTTGCTCCTTTTTAAAAAGGGTCACTTCAGCAAACATTTTCTGCAGAAAATAATCTAGAGTCTAGCATAAATAATATATAGTAAAATCCTATAATATAATTGTAGATAATATAAATGACCAAGTCTCTGGTATAATTAAATTGACATTAACACAGTGAAAACCAAAATGCAATTACTGAAAATATTAGAACTTGGCACCTGATCAAGCAGCCAAGATAGTCACCATTTTTTGATTCTCTGATTCATTCGTCCTCTGTTCAGCATCATTCAGGTAGCAATGCTGTGAGCAGCTTTTTAACCATCTGTGGAAGGAGAGTAGATTTTCTATTACACAAAAATCCTGTTAATGCTGCTCACCACGGTATATAATGTAGTAAATGTATGGTTACATGCAGTTCTAATATCCAGATAACTGAGTTCTCTCTTTTAATTCCTCTATTAAACCCTTTTTTCTCGATGTTTAATCCCTATAATCTCAGTGATGCTTAAGTAAGCATTAACAAAGACAAACTACAGACCATGTAGTTTTATAGATATTAATGCAGTGTGATTATGTGCTTACCCATTATAGCCCTTGATCCACGGCAGGTTTTGTTTAGCTACCAGGCTTCCCTGTTGCACTTTAGCTGTAGAAACAACATATATGTATATGCATTTGGCTTTAAACTCTCTGCAGCTTCCTGGCTCATTTCACAGCCTGAACTGATTGCCATCGTGTTGTAGACTTTTCAGGGCCCATGATGCTCTCACAGACTGGCCAAATTCATGTCCTGACTCATCTCTGTGCTCCAGGCCTTACTTGTGCTCGTGTACAAAAGATGTATCCCTCATCCCCCTTCAGGAGAATAAAACTAGTTCTTTATGCTCTTTCAATAGTCACTGGAGGGAAACAGACACCTCTAAATGTGGGTTATCCATTGTACCCTGGACACATCTCTTAGGATGATTCCGTAGAAATGTCTCCTCATGGTACTTCCCTCTCCCACTGATTGTAGAGGAATTAAGGTCTAGTTCAGCAGATTAAAAACACCCAACTTCTAGGCACCTGCCTTCAGGCAGAAGAAATCCAATCCTGACCTTCAGGCTAGTAGCTCATTGCAGGCTTTCCTTATTTAAAGATCGGATCCATACATTTTATTATGTTATTAGAGGATATTATACAGATTATAAATGCACTTACTCAAGGGCCCAACAAGTTGAATTCATATTCTGTAAGGGCCTACAGCATTTTTGTGCAGGAGACTAGAAATTTTGCAGCATTTTATGTAATTTTAAATACTGACTTCTTGCCATTAATTAAATGCAAATAGAGTAATCACATGAGTATTCCTTCTGGGTTTTATCTTTATATTACAATAAGTTATTTTTTGGTATGCGCATACATTCAAGGTTCAGGACTGGAGCAACTGAATTTTGTGCTGATTTTTGTGTAGTGAACAACCATACTGTAGAAGTTATGATGGGAACAGCAAGGAGTGTTGACAGACGGCTGGCAAAGAGAAAATTGGGGATTGTATAACCTGAGGAGCCGTCAGGAGTTTGAGAATGTGGGATAACATTGGTCAGATATTTCTGGTCACATAAGTAGTTAATTTGCACGCACCAGTTGATATTTACATGCACAAGTTGAGATTCACACTTTCATATTTCAAGTTAACAATCTGATTGCACTGAGTTTAGTGGTGCATGTCACTAAAGATCATTTTTTTCAGCCTGATTTCAGATTCACTGGCCTTTTTTATAGTCCTCAGAAGGAAAAGAATTCTGGAGCCTTTTAAAGGCACTGTGCTCAATGTCCCAGACTGATGACTTTCTCAAATCCTATTATAGCCCGGAGTGCCAGACCTGCCACTATTTTATTGGAGACAGTTGCTTTTGCTGGTCATTTTCTTCTCTGCCACTTTTCTACATTTTTCTACTAACTCCCAGGTGTTTGGCAGCTAGTGCAGAGCAGTAACTCCAAACAAGCTTCCAAACATCTACTGATGGCAGACACTGTGCATGCACTGCTTTTCTCTGTGTTTGATGTGCACTGTGATGCCTCTCCCTCAGGAAAGCCATGCAACTCAAGCCTCATACACTCAGAAAATCAGGTTTGCAATGCAAAAATTTCAGTGTGGTAATGAGTTGATCTCTAAACAAGCTGTAAATTTGCAACGTCCAGAAGATACACAAATTGTCCCACATGCATAGAGATCCAGTTTGCCTTAAACACATTTGTTTCCACATTTGCCTTTGGAACTTCAGATACTGTGAGATTTTTTTTTTTTTAAATTTGAAAATCCCATTTAACTAAGTATGTAGGAACTGGGTTAATGTGAGAGGCTTAAGAGATCCACCTAAGAGGCATTTTCAAACACGACATGGTCTTCATAGCAGATGAGCTGTAGTATGTCAAACGAAATAAGGTTTGGAATAGGAGCCCAGGTCATTAGTACTAAGTAGATTCCAAAGAATTAGGGAATGGGCAGTTACTCTCTAGCTGGTTGCAGTTCCTGCATTGATGGCATTGCACAGGGGCTGTACTAACTCAAGCATTAACCATAATCTCATGTTTCTGACTGTGCCTGTCAGTCATCCTGCTGCTCTATTAATGCTGGCAGATCTATTTTTTTGTATTATGTAATGTACTTATTTTACCCTGAAATATTTTCCCAAATCAGGTATAAAAAATAAAACCACAGAGCTTCAGAACTTACTGCCAGCTGCACAGTGCATGTCTCACAGCTACTCCTTTTGTCTTTTACACTTTTTTTCCCCACTATGATAACCTGTATTTTCTAATGTTGGCTTTCTATCAGTGAAATTACCTACATGTCAGTCTTTTATTTTAGAATTTTAAGTTAAGCACTAGGAGTAATATTTAATATAATCGTACACGTAATTTGATCACAAGGGATTTATTGAGAAACTCCAAATTCTCCAAAGCTTCTTAAAACCTACCGTTTGATTATTTTTCAAAGTTTTCAGCAGCCTCTGGACAAATAAAAGAAAAACTATGCAATGCAGTATTTATTTTGTCCATGTAAGGTTCTCATGCATGTCACAGAAACATGTGGGTTAACTCTCTCTGTCTACACAAAATCTACCCCGGGGTGGTTTTGGACTCCCCATCCCTGGCTGGACAGGACCTGACCTAGTGGAAGGTGCCTCAGCCCATGGCAGGGGGGTTGGAACTAGAAGACCTTTAAGGATCCTTCCCACCCAAACCATTCTATGATTCTACCCCAAATCATGCATGTTTGCCTCAGCAAAACCCATCTGCACAGTTTATGGTAAAGCACCAGGAACTACGTGCACAGTTGAGATTTGCTATCTGGTCTTCACAGGAAGAGCCTCTAAAGTCCCAAATCAAAGTACAGCACAGTCAGTAAGACCTTCAATTTGATTCAAAGTACTTGCCTTTAAAGAGACCTTTAACTTAACTTGCATGAAATGGTGGCTGACACTCGCAAGCAGGACATGGAATGAATATTTCAGTTGGAAGGGACCTACAGTGATCATCCAGTTCAACTGCCTGACCACTTAAGGGTGACAAAAAGTTGAAGTGTGTCATTAAGAGCATTGTCCAATGTCACTTGTCCAATGTCCATTGTCAGGCTTGGGGATCAATCACCTCTTTAGGAAACATATTCCAGTGTTTGACTACTCCCTTAGTAAAGAAATGTTTCCTAATGTCTTTTTTTTTACCTCCTTGCATTGACTTCTGCAAGTGTTCATGTGTGATGCCTTGCTTTGATTTGTAAGTTAGAGAAGGGAATAAAAAGGGAAAGAACAGATAAAGACAACTTTGATAAAACAAATGTTCTACACTGTGTCAGCCTGGTACAACCTTTAATCATTCCCTACTAGTTCTCTATTAAGGGATTAACCGCTTCATTCACTCTCTAAATAAGGAATAAGGAATGGTCAAGCATACAAATGGAAACAAAGGAGAATCCAAAACTCAGGAATTCAAGAAAGGTAATACTTTGCCTTTCAGTGCCTTTTGCCAAATAATATGGCCTTTCAAACTAAATTATCCTGTAATCCTATGGTGATAAGTAACAGGTAATGTGGTTTTGCTATTAAACACAGCATTCCAGAAAAACAAACATTCCAATAAAGAAACCATGGCAGAGCCATGTAATTTGCAGAAATACAGAAAATGTGGCACAGGAGGTAAGACTGAAAGAATTCATTTCTTTAGTGTAGCAATGAGAGGATTGAGGGAAGATGTGATATCAGTTCTCAAAGACATAAAAAGTATTGCAGAGATACAAACTGTTCTTCATGTCCATTGAGATATGGCAAGAAGTAATATCCTTAAATTGCAACTTCAAGATTTCAGTTACATTTTACAAAAAGCTTCTGAACTGTAAGAAATGTTATGCAGTAACTGTGGAGAGGCCTGAAGAACCAGCATGACTGCAAATTTTCAAGGTCAGGTTGAATAAATACCTGTCAGGAGCTGATTAGGTGAAGTGGATTCTGCTCTGAAGCAAAAGGAACTGGAAACCCTTTCAGATCTATTTTTTCATCATATTTAGAGAAGCAACTCCATTGTCCTCATTACTAAATCGGCATGAAAAAAAGGAAAAAAATGTACCAGTGTCACCTCTTCAGGTTTTCCTAAATTATGCCAAATATGTTTTTTCCTACTTCTTAAATCTTAATCTTGTTTTATGTAGAATTCAGTAGAGGAACAATACATGAAAGTAGAAAGTTGTTTTTATTGAGTTGTACTTTGTAAATATTTTTCTAACTTAAATCACACGAGCAGCTGGGATAATAGAACCCTTTGATTCATAACTGCTCATTTTGTTTAAAATACTGGCATGGAAGGGATAAGAGAAGAACCCCTTGTTTGGCTTTATCTGTGTTGGAGCACATCTCTTGCAACTGCTCCATAGACTGGCTTTGCGTCTAGATCTTTTTGCACTGACTTTCTAAACCCCACAAAGTTTTCTTCGTGTCATGGTTTAACCCCAGCCAGCAACTGAGCCCCACACAGTCACTCTCTCCTTCTCCCCAGTGGGATGGGGAGGAGAATTGGAATGATAAATGAGAAAACTCCTAAGCTGAGATAAAGACAGTTTAATAGGTAAGGAAAAGCCATGCATGCAAGGAAAGGAAAACAAGGAATTAATTCACCACTTCCCATGGGCAGGCAAGTGTCCAGCCATCCCCAGGAAAGCAGGGCTCCATCATCTGTAACAGTTCCTTTGGAACACAAATGCCATCACTCTGAATGTCCCTGCCTCCTTCTTCTTCGTCCAACTTTATGTACTGAGCATGATGCCATATGGCATGGAATAGCCCTTTGGTCAGTTGGGGTCAGCTGTCCTGGCTCCCTAACCTCTTGTGCCCCCCCAGCCCATTTGCCAGTGGGGTAAGGTGAGAAGCAGGAATGGCACTGACTCTGTGCAAGCACTGCTTAGCAAAATCAAAATTATCCATGAATTATCAACACTGCTTCCAGTACAAATCCACAACATAGATCGTACTAGCTACTATGAAGAAAATTAATCCTGTTCCAGCCAAAACAAGCACATCTAGTGACCCAGGTGCACAGACACCAAGATTCATTGCCCTTTCAGCTAGTCATGAAAACATGCTCCTGATCTAAATTCTTCATCTCGTAGAATCATAGAATGGCCTGGGATGGAAGGGATCTTAAAGATTACCTAGTTCCAACCCCCCTGCCATAGGCAGGACATCCTCCACTAGTCCAAAGCCCCATTCAATCTAGCCTTGAACACTCCCAGGAACGGGGAGCCCACAGCTTCTCTAGACAACCTGTTCCACTGCCTCACCACTCTTAAATAAAGAATTTCTTCTCAATATCTAATCTAAACCTACTCTCCTCCAGCTTGAGGCCATTTCGCCATGTTCTGTCATTACATGCCCTTGTAAAGAGTCCCTCTCCATCTTTCCTGTAGGTCCCCTTTAGGTACTGAAAGGTGCTCTAAAGTCTCCCCAGAGTCTTCTCTTTTCCAGGCTGAACAGCTCCAACTCCCTTAGTCTGGGCTGCTCTTGATCCATTCCTTGCCCAGCCTGTACTTTGCTTGGAATTTCCCTGATCCACATGCAGAACCTTACACTTTGCCTCGTTGAACTTCATGAGGTTCACACCTCACAGGGGTCACACTGCTGAGGCCAGCCTGACATATTAGTCCCAAAGTTAAACATTCAGGGAACATTGACAGCTCTGATGGTGTGGGAGACAAAGTTCCAGATAAAGGAACCAACAAGTGCTAGTACTGATAACATATCTGAAGTTGTTGAGCCTGGAGACAAATGACTGACAGTCTATTACTTTATACTATAAAAGGCCAGTCCCCCTGTTTAACACACCCCATCTCAGAGTGTGTGTGGAGATTCCTCCTCTGAGTGGGGACGCCCTTCAAGGTTACTTCTCAAGGCTGAGCAAAAGAGATTTGCCCACAATGACAACATAAATCTCCATAATTATTTTGGGTAACATCCATCTCCATAATTATTTTGCTAGCTCTAATATCATTGCTTCAATTTTGCTTCAATCCATAGTGCACTAAACTAGTAGTTATAGCTACCTATACTGGGCAGTAAAGAATTTGATTAAAGCATTTTAGTCTTATGATTATCATCACTTTAAATTAATAATTAATTTTATTCATGTAAATATATTTAGGTTGCCATCCTTATTCCTGTGGGACAGAGCTGTGTAAAGGCTCAATTACACCTATATAATGCTTTAGACATGAACCAAATCTGGGACTAGGACTGGATGCAGCTTCACCCAGACTCCTCTCTAAGAAGCTTAAAAAGCAACAGGGTTCTTTCTGCACCTCATAACTCAATGGGATAAAGGGGTCTCCTCAATAAACTTTGTCTGAAGCTCTTATTGTGCCTGTGACATTCTCAATAACCATTATTGTTTATTAATTAACATCATTATTTTGTTATCTTCCTCTAAAAGCATTTTCTATGGAAGAAGCTTACCTTTGTGCAACACTATAATGTAAATGACTCAGCATAAATGCCTGAGTCATTTATCATTATTAATTTTTTAAAGAAAAACCTATCTATACCAGAATACTTAAGGAAGCAGCAGTTATTTCCCAAGTTTTACATATAGTGATTACATTCCCTCTAAGAAAGACAATGGCACTTTTACAACTTTGTTACCTTCACAGAGTTTACATTGTTAAGAAAAACAACCATCAGCAATTATTTGTGCATTTTAAGTAACAGTTTTGCAGTTCTGGTCTAGCTTTGCTGAAACTAAAAGACCCAGTTCAGATGCAACTGTTTTCTGGTGACATCTATGATTGCTTTCTTCCATTTATGCAATGAAACAGCTGTGTTGACTGATGTCTGAGAAATCAAGTTCACTCCCAGAATAATTCCATTGTAGTCAATTTATCTGCAGCAAGGAGCAATTTGACCCAGGGAGCTCAATATATTGTAGAAGGTCATGCTACCCGTCAGTAGTTCAGACAGGATTTAAATAGAGGATCCTCCTGAATCCCAATTCAAATGAGCCTCTTTTGACATCACCATAGTGCCCACACTTTTAGAATGACATTTTGTCACTCAGAGCACTGCTCATCTGTTGCGACACAAAAAAGTGACCATCATGGCTTCAGTCACATGCCCTCATTCTTTATTTCTATTTATTTATAGTTCTTTCTTCTTCTGGAACTTTAACAGTTCCAGCTGTTAAAACAAAAGTGGTTTTCCTTTCCCTCTCCCTCGTGGGAGCTGTGGGTGAAGGAGAGATTTCAGACATGTTTCAGGGGGGCAGTGCTGAGGTCAGCCTTGGACCCGCCAGTTTCATTAGTGCCAGAGCAGCAGCTCAGCAGCTGAAAGTAGCTCCAGGTGGCCCAGAGCATTCCTGCATGAGATGCTGACAGTTCCATTAACACTGCAATTATGAAAGATCCTCACTGAATGTAGTGGTTTGGACTATGGGATTTCTTCAAGCTCCTGTATTTCTGTGATGCTTGTATAATAAAGCTGCCAAAATGGTTTATGGAGGCAAGGAAAAGGATGGTCTGTGATGCTGAATGTTTACAAGCAATCACAAGGAAGCTCTGACTTAGCTCATTGTTATACACCCATTTTATTTCAGATTATTGCCCTACAGTAACTTTATATTATTTAAAAGGTCATTAATTATTCCTTGTTTTTCCTTTTCACAGTGTGTTTTTCCATTGTAATCTAAAAACTAGCTTATTTGGTATTGTGCAGAAGATCTCAGTTACAATACCATCATCATATGATTCGAACCGTGTTTCATTGGAAACCATGCTCATGCTCATGCCTTCCTGTCAGACTAGTTGGCCAGTTTCAATGATATGTGAAAGAAGAAAAGAAATGTCAAGGTCCTTCTCTGGATTAGAAAATCTCAGAGCATTCCTTGCTTTCTTAGTAAAGGTAGACAACTCAAGTGCATCCCATTTCATACTGTGAAGAAATGTGGTTGTGGATTGTGTCCTTTTCCCTGCAGCCTGGTTTTCATAGGAAGTAAACATTAGAAATCTGTGTTGGTGGGATATAAATGATACTTCAAGGCCATGTGTTCTGGTCAGTCAAGAGACCGTGGCTTTGGAGCATTGTAATACAGTGAGCCCTTGGGTACTGCTGGGCCACAGGTCCAGGACGGGGATGCGAAGGCTTCAATTTATGAAGACCGCGAATTCATGAATATGCAATTAAGCTCCACCCCCATGGGACACCACTGCAGCCAGGCTGGACTGCACCGCTTCCTGGCCCCCTCCCTTTGCTGCCATGGGATGGGATGGGACGGGACAGGACACTGCAACTATGAAACTGACACTTTTCTTTTTTTGTTCCTTTTTTTAAAATTTTTTCCCCAGCCTTGGCATCTGGGCTTGTCACTGGGAACAACGAGAACTCGACCCACCCGCCATGACGTGACCATGGCATGGCCATAGCGCATGCGGATGCCTGCCCTGCCCCAGCACTGCCACATCACACGCAGGCATGCACGGGCACCCATCCTGCCCTACTGCAGCGCACGCAGCACCCGCCCATCCGCCCCGAGGGGATGGGGGAAGGTGCCTCTCGCTCCTGCTGTCATGCACAGACACACACAATGGCAGCCCCCTCCTGCAGCCCAGCAGAGAACAGAAAACATAGCTTTACATTAAGCACATCCCGAACGGCCAGGCGGCACAGTGTGTGGCTTCTGGTTCCCTCCCCTTGCCACCCCTGGTGACTCCTGGGTGGGGCTTATTTACATATTCATGGGCTCATTTACATATTAAAATGAATTGTCTCCCTTCACGCTGTTTTCTGCACATGCATGAAGCACCACTTCTCAACAAAAAATGAACAGCAAAGTATTGAAACCATGGAAAGGTGAACTGCCGATAAGTGAGGGTCTTTTGTAGTATTGGTTCCTTACTATTGTATCATAAATCCTTACCTAATAATAATAGGAATAGCAGAGAGAGTAGTAATAGCTGAAGTAAGCTTAATATAGCCCAAAGTAATCCAGTTCCTATAATTTTCTTTAATACATACCAGCATTTGCCTGTAGGAAGGAGACTCAGGTTAGTACGATGAGTATGGGAAAAGCAGGCAGAGCACAACCGCATGTGTGGGCAGTGCCACTGGGCAGTGCCCTGGCTGGCCAGTCTGCCTGCACACAAGACTGACTGGATTAACCACAGCACATGCTGTCTCTTGTCCAGACAGTGTCATGGAAGGCATGGGAAGAACTGGACTTGGATTATTGCACTGAGATGGTGAAACTACAGAAAAGTGAATAGAAACAAAGAAGACACCAACCTTGCTCAGTTTTGTTCTTTTTCAAAAGGTCGGTTTATATCTGACTTTCTGTTTCTGTGTGACTTTGTCTACTGTAGACAGAGAACATGTCTACATGTACTCTGAAGTCATAGGAGTAAACGGTGGCCCCAGTTCTTCCATGACCATCACTGGTTTTATTCTGCATCTATGAACATCCAACACTGTCCATAAGACAGAGCCCAGGTTCTCAGATGATGTGTAACTTCTTTGCTCTCTGATGAGTAAAAGCAGAGAATGGCAGGGAATAAGGGTCATTACACATACAAACAGTAACCTGGTTATATTAGAAGTTAAACCAGAAGGCACAGTTGAAACCTTCACAATTGCCAACATTCACATTCAAGCCACAGCTCTATGAATAAGAAATACTCCCTTAAATAAAGGATAGTCACAAACTCAATCCATTTTAGTATCAGCATAAAATGATAGTTAGAGGGACACTTTTCCATAATGCATTTAGACACAAAGAAACAGTTTGTCATAATGAAATGCCTGCAATGAAAACAGCACAATGTTCTACAATTTCTAGTTCACAATTAAAAGTCAATACATTCATAACAAACAGCCTGTGTTAGGAGCTAGCCTACATATTCTTATTTTTTAATCTTTTGTCAATCCAGAAGGTTTTTTTCCTGTTTACTAAACCTGTTACTTTCCCTTGTGGCCAATTACAAATACAATTGCAAAAGGGCAAGGATTTTTCTGTCTAAACAGTGCCACTTACAAAGGAATCTGGATCTGATCCAACCTTCTAGACATCACAATTGACCTTCCTAAATAAATTTTAATTATATCAATTTTTCAAAGTGTTATGCAATATTACAGTGCATTATCGGGTACTGACTGTAACAGCATCATCTCATGGTAGTGCCAAGCCTTACCAGTTCTGGAGACAAACCTAACAACTTTGATTTCCTCAGAGATAAATGGTTAAATCTCAAAATCACATGTTGTCCAGGGCTAGATGTGACCCAGTACACTACGACAAAGGCCTAGATATTGCTGCGCTTTAACAAGCATTAAATCAGCAGCAAAGTAGCTGCCTGATATTTAGCTCATGCCAACTAGCATTCTCCTAGAGAGTGCTCAGAGAGTGATCCAGGGATTTGTGTGGGACTGCTAAGGCTTTCAAGAGCAATTCTGATGCAGCCACCTGCTCCTCAGGGGTAGGAAGGTTTATCTGTATGAAAAGATATGCGCTGGAGAATGTGATGTCAGGGCTGGGGAATGCTCCTGGGCTGTCACAGATATAACACAAAACAAAGATCTCCATTATGGTCCATTTGTTGTCTTACCCAGTATAGTTCCCTAAACAGAAGTTAAAAATATATTAGCTAGGCACCAGAGAATTTTTTAGGTAATGTACTTCTGGAGCTCTTAAGTTCCTTTTCTATAACCCCCAACACTGTCAAATTCTTTATCATGTAAGAGGTTTGGATTTGTAATGGTAAACATAACATTTACAGTAATTTAATTAAGTATTGCATATTGATTACGTATAAATTTTGTACCTAAGTCAATTTAGTGTTTTGATTAAGAACTACTGTGAAGCATTTTGTACCTATGCATATATTAGCTGGTTGTGTAACCCTCTTTTGATGGGTAACTTAACATCCAACATGGTTTGAAATTCTGCTTCCTTCTCCTGCAACAAGTGCCAAATAACTTTTCTCCCTTAAGTTCTCTTCAAAACAGGGTGGATACCATAAGGGTGGTTACTTCTCCACACTGTAATTAGAAGAGATAGGTTATGCTTTTTGATTATGTCCTAGTATGGGCCAGTTTTACCACAGAGGCTTTTAATAACCTGGTAGAATTCGCCTGAGCAAAATTTCTATGCCAGTAAAAATTCCAGTATAGCCAGTATTAGAGTGATGAACAGCCTTTTTCACTCAGATATCCAGCACAAACTGTTCCACAGCAACTGTGGTTTTCTGCTGCAATAAACTGCATCTGCACTGTAACATAAACACTGCCTAGTATACAGCAAGCCTCAGCCTAAAGGGATTTTGGATTATGACTTGATATTCCAGGATGGAGCAAGAGATGGCATAACATTTTTATTTTGTATCTGAGGGGATTTTCAATCAAGTTAAGACAGCTCAGATACAAAGCTATAAAAATTTTAACTACAAGAATTTCTACATGTTCTTACTTCACATTGTGCTTCAGTTACTGCCAAAGACAATGAATATTTTGCACACAAGATATATAACACAATTTACGTTAACCAGCTAAATTAGACTTTGTGGAAAAGACATTCATTCTATACTGGAGAGACCTAAACAAAGTACTGGTAAACTTCAGTTGCATTATCAAGTTAGTTGACCTGTCCTGCCCATGACTATTGCAAACTCTATCTCCAAGGGAAAGACACCACTACAGACACAATTCACTAACTGGGAGATTCTAATTAAGATACAGGTTGTTGCATTAAGCAGATTAAGCTACGTAAAGGAATTTATCCTTCCACATAGTTAATGAAATGGTATATCCCAAAGCCTTCTTCAATAAAAAATTATTCTGTTTCAGCTGTTACATTCACTGTGAGAAAAATAAAATGCACTGATCCCCAAATAACCCCACTTTGCTATCCCTCAGGATCTGTGCCTCTCTGCAGTACAGAGAAGCTTCCATAACTTTTTTTTTCCATATACAGTGGACAATATACAGAGGCAATCTGAGTAGTAAAAATGCCAGGAGTGCATGGCACTGATGGAAATAAAATCATTAAAACTCCCTTTCTTGAGACTAGGTGCCATGCAAAAACCCTTACCTCATGCACAAATGACTGGATCTTCCCAGTTAGTAACTTCTGGCCTCCAGCTCCTGCAGGATCCTGACATCAGTCCTCTAAGCCTATTATCACATCTGGGGTGTAATAAGGGTTAGAGAGATCTCTGCTCTGGGTTTACACAACTATCTGAGCACAGATATTCCTTTGGGACTTTTCCTCAGTTTAGATGAGGTAAAGCATTGTGTGTTTGTGTAAGACATTGAAAGATCAAAACTTACAAAGCAGCAGGACTAGACTGAGGTCTTAGTTGGCTCCTACAAATACTGAAATTAGGAAAATAGATTAAAATCCTCGTTCTGTTGAACAGGACCTATGAAGTTGAATTTTCTGATGTTATGCAAGCTGGCATGCAACAGGAGCTGATACACACTTCTAGCAGTGTCAGAAATTATTTCAACAACCATATCATCCTTTACCAGTTGTTACACTAGAAAAGAGATGTTTCCTTTGCAAATTGAAAACTGCATGCTGCACAGACACCAGGTGTCTTCGCTTACAGCCTCCAAGTGTTGACATCTGTATTTGTAGTACAGAAAAAACACATTTACTAAAGCAGAGCCTCCTGAGCTTCGGCTTTTGCAGCACTGTTGATATACAAACTACTTCCTCATGACACGTGGAGGCAGGGCTGCCAACCAAGAGATACTGGGCTGAAGTGTAGGATGAGCACCCCAACCTGCTACTGTTGTCAATCAGTTAATGCCAGCACTTACCTGGTGGCTTGCACGTGTTTCTAGACATAGGCACTAATTGTTGCTGTTAATGGTCATTGATCAGAACAACTTTATCGTTTAACTCATTTAGTAGGTCTAAGATTCCATAAAGTAACAATAGAAATACCTTCAATCAATATAGATTTGTGTTAAATAGTAATTGTGAGTAAAAATTATTGCTACTACTTAGCATTAGACATAGTGATAGGAAATGGAATGATTAGGAAATGTCAGGTGAGAAGGGTTAGAAGTAAGAAATAAACTTAGGAATTTTCACTGGAAAAGGTCAGCAAACCTGCCTGACCTTAAGCAACTAATACATATCTGTATTGGTGTGTACAGAACATAGATTTGGGAAAACTTGTACAGATCAAGATATCTTGTTAGTACATAGATCTTCCCTTTACCTTAAGGGAACTAAGAGAATGAGAGATTCATCAGAACAGTAGGGTTCAGGTTTCCAGGCTCCCAAGACCCACCTTGAGAACTTTGGCCTCTGAACATAAGTGCGATTTCTTCACTAATGAACCATACATCATTTCAGGAGCTTTAAGATAAAATGTACATAAGCATATTACCAGAGCTCCAGATAGTGTTAGATTTCATATTGCTGCTATGTATGTGGGGATTTTTTCACATTGCACAGTCATAGCTTTGTTCTTTGCTTTCCTATGTGCTTTAAGCAGGTAAGGAAAGATTTAAAATATACGTTTTTATTTCTGGACTCGACTTTCCCTGAGTTGGGTGCCTCAAAATGCCTCACTTTTCAGTCCATTATCTGGAGTAACTTGCGAGCTCCTCACAGGCATAAACAGGGGGTGAGGGGGGTTGTAATCCGTGAAGTGACTTGGCCGTGAGTTTTTTCTCCCTAAAGCGGGGAAATGGCCATAGGGACACAGAGGCTTGCGAGGCGGGTGGCCTTGCCCGGACCCGGCACCTCCGGTGAGTGCCGGTACCCCCGGGGATGGCGGCACTGACCCGGGTTGCTGAGAAAACCGAGACCGGGAAACTTCGCCGCAGCACCGGGTAGTGGGAGCACGCTCGTAATCCCAAACGGGACTGCGGGCAGCGTTTACCAACCATCGGAGCCTGCCAGGAGCACAACCGAGTGCTTCCCTTTCGCCGGTGCCGGCAGCCCTGGCACTGTCCCGCCGCGGCTCCGGGACACCCCCGCTCCCTCAGCGATCCCCCCCCGCCGCCATCTTGTGAACGCGCCGCCGGGCTGAGCGCGGGAACGGCGCCTCTCCACGCCCGGGGGCCGGGATGTGTGGAGCCGGCCTGGGAACTCTGCTCGCCGCGCTGAGGGGCCGGCATGTGTGGAGCCGCCCTGCAAACTTTGCCCGCCGCGGTGAG
>WEKX01004761.1:233156-263692 GCA_013390025.1 Pitta sordida
GACCTGCCGCCGTCAGAGCCCGGCTGGCGGCCGAGGGCAGCGGAGCACCTGCTCCGAGCGCGGCAGCGGGGCTCGCCGGACACACACGGACACCGGGGTCCCGCCGGTGAGTGTGGGGCACACGGAGCTGAGCCGCGGCGGGAGCGGGGCTGATCTCGGGGAAGAGCCGACGCGGGCGATCGCCCGGAAAAGTTGTTGGGCGGGTGGGCGAGGTGGTGGCTCCCGGTCGGGGGCAGCGGCACTGCCCGGGAGCCCCTGCCCAGCCCCTGCCCAGCCCCTGCCCAGCCGCCCTGGCTGCGGACAGACCCCGACGGGCACCGAACCCAGCCGGCACTGGGGCATCCCTTCACACCACTGAGCGGAACCCTGGAGGGAAAATTTGTGCTCTCGCCCCCCGCCCTCCCAGCGGCAAAGCTCTGGGTTCCCCTCGATTGACGGTGAAAGATGCTGCAGTAGCGCTGGGGAAGAAACAAGTTATATAATTCCGCTTCGCAGCACCGGCGGCTCGGTGCGTGTTTGCCTTTGGAGACACGAACAGATGTTTATCGCAAGGCGAGGGGAGACTCGCATTGTGTAAGGAGAAGTGGAAGGCATTAACGAAGACGTTTAATGTAATTAGTGCAGGCAAATAATCTCAATGATCGTCAATTATCTTCAGTAAGGGGTTGAGGAAGGCGTTTGTTGAATGCCGTGGCGGCACGCAGTGAAGTTCACATGGAACTCGGGCACAGATGGTTTTTCTAGTGACGATGATGATTTCTTACATTTGCTACATGGCGATCACAAAGCAAGTTTTCACTTTTAAAGGAAAGTATGTTTAGGTATTTTTCTTTCATTTTCAAGCTGCACTAACTAAAGTGGCATCAAAATTAAAGATGGTGACAGGGAAATCACTTCTGTTTTCCGATAAAAGACCTTTGGAAAGAGTAATGTATTTTTTAATTCGCAGTAGCAGCTGCATCAGTTAAGAAAGTTGGAAGTCTGGTTCATTTGGTAGGTAAGATTTTGGGAAAGACAAGAATAAGATTTTTTTTTTCTTATTAATTCAAGGATTATTGCAACAGTTGCTTTAAAAATGCCCCAAATTATCTGAAATTGAAATTCCTGTTATAAAAAGCAACAGGAATTTTTAATGCTTTAGGTTGGAAAGCCCTGTCTGGTTCAGTTGTTGTGATGGAAGAGGATGTGTTTGGAGAGGAGGAAGTGAGGGATAACAGTATAACTCATGAGATATAAATACATATACATAGTTAAATTGGTTTCAGCTTGGCCCCAATTAAAAGAGATTTGAAGCCTTTTTAAGGGGAAGTAACCATTATTATTATTGTTTTCTTCACTTGCATTAACTGAGTAGATTTGAAGAAAAACCTCAGGAGAAAATCTGCTGTTTCCTCAGCATTTATAAACTCGAGATTGAAGGAAAATGTAACAGTTTTGGTTCAGAAATAGCTTTTAAGGGTTTTTTTCAGCAAATAGGTAGTTATTTTGTCTCTGAGGAAAACAGAAATGCTGCCATATTAATTTGTCTTTATATGTAACACATGCTGTGAAATTAGTTTCACGTTTTTGTCAGATCTATGAATCCCTTCATGATCACACTTTAGGGTTTTTTTTTACTCAATTGCATGAACTTTATAGCCTGCAGTGTGTTGGCTGGCTCATCATAATCCTACTTCTAATACACTTGGAGCCAGGACCATGGAAAATCACTGGATCATCCTGTGTCTAAATGCAGATTTGAGTAAAAAGGGTCTTTCTTTAAACCAGATCTTGCACTTTTTTTGAATATTCTTAAAAAATCTAGGAAAGAAGTTAGGTGTTGTATACTCTGTGCATGTAACATCTGTTTCTTAGCAGCTGAACAAGGAAGGGATGGTTTGGGTTTGAATTGCCCAGAACTCTGCCCAAGCAGGTAGACCTCACGAAACTGTTCAGGAAAGAAAAATGGGCATTGCCAAGTGAGACTGAAAACACTGCTCCCATTGTGTCCCTGTTGTGAAGAATCAGGTGATAACAAGTGTGTGTCAGGAGTTACTTATTCTCTAAGACCTGTTACCGTGGTAGCGCTGCTGTCTGGTGAGGAGGGCTTATGGTAAGAGTTCAAGTTTTATTGCTTCAAGTATTTGGAAATAGGTCAGTTGTTTAGGCAAAAATCTCCCACACCGTGGACTGTTTTTTGAGGAAAAGTTTCAGTGAGATTCAACTGTTTTTGGTAATGAGATTGTGGCAATAACAAGTAGTTCACCTGTGTCTCTTCAGTTGTGTTTACATGAAACGCTTCGTCTCCTTAAAACACCTGCATATTTAGGATGGTGCCTTGAAAATTGGTAGTTGGCTCACATTTGTGTTCGAAGCATGCATTGACTCTTCCATAATGGTAAAAAAATAATAAAAGAACCAAGAAACCAATCAAGTTCTAATATTAAGACTTCTGTTGTTGACTAACAACCAAAGCACTTTGCATTTCATCTCAAGTACTTGAAGAGGGGTTGGAGTTGAGGGCTCTTTGTAAGGAAAAAGGGTCGTAGTGAAAAACATTCACATATTGTGACATTTCCCGTTTCCTTGTGCATTGATGTTTTGCTGTGTCTCTTGTACTGCTCTTGGAACTTCTTTTTTAATGGCTGTGTTTCAGTTAAAGGACCACAAGGGTGCTGTATGGAATGTGTTTGCTGGCTTTCCACTATGACATTTTGGAGACTCAAAACTTTTAATTTTTGGAAAAGCTGATGACCTTTCGGTTTAACTCATGTCAAAGACAATCTTTGAAGAGTTGCATTCAAGAAAAGCATATGTGGTATTTCAACAAAGAAAAACCTTATGATTTCCTTATCTTCACTGTTCTGGAAATTATTTGCTTGGATTTCAATAAGTTTGAACTCAAATGTTATCAACAGTTCTGTAAAATCCACATATCTGTGGGGTGCTTATACGTACGTACAAAGAGAGAGGGGGAGAGAACGTTATGGAGATAAGCAAAAGTTGAGTTTACGTTGAAATTTAAGCAGTTTTAGAAAGAACTTAGGGAGTTATTTTCATCTTGCAGAGAAATTACATTGGGCTCTATGTTCCTGGACTTGGAACTGGAAAGAGGAAATCCAATACATAAGCTTTTAAATATGAATATAAACAAAACTGTGTGTTAACTTGAAAATAAAATCGAGTTTAGCGCTTGGGCATTGCTGAACTTCCTGGACAAATGAGGTTTTATAAAGTTTTAAAAGATTGTTCTGGGTGTGAGTCTAGAGGAAGTTTGCATAGGAAATTGTTCCTTTCTGGCATGAAGAGAAAAGGAAAAAGAAAATTAAAAGGCTTAGTGAATGACGTGGAGATAACAATTGCTCAGTTGCAGACATAAAAGTGCCAGAGTTGATGATAAATGAACTTCAGATCCTGCTTTGCCGTGTGGATCCTATGGATCAAAGTTTTAAGATGATTTCCATGCCCTTTTTTTGAAACAGTTCTTATGTTTCCTCTACAACCATGGAGGAAATGAGTTTTTTCCCATAGTGTGTTCAAGCAGAGCCTTGATTTCATTGCCTGCAATAGTCATGTTTAGTCATGTTTAATTGACATGAAGATGTTGGATGGAAACCTTTACCCTTGGGACAGAGTGTGAGCTTGTAATATTTTTAAACTTTTATTTTAGTTAAGAAAAACCTGTGCTAAGAGCTTCAATGGCATAGCAACTAAAAGTACCAGACCCAAGATGCAGAGGCTGTTAACACACAGCAGTGGCTAAAGTGTGTTTTTAAATGCTCGACTTCAGAGTTTGGCAGTTGTTTGTAAAAGTAAAGCCCGTCCTGGCAAGGCTGCCTGTGCCATTGACTGCAATCACATCAGTAAAACAGCTGAAGCTGATGAACTACTCGTTTGCATAAATAGTTACGGGTGGAGCTGGTGCAAGAGCACCAAAGCTGGGATCTGTACCCTGTGGCTGGGCGGGCACGTTTCATGTTTGCTCTTTTGGAAAACCTTCCCTGAAATTCCATGTAAGTATGAAGGGGCATCCATGGAGATTGTGGTTGCTGTTGCAATCCATTGGTTACCTGCACAGCTGTGTGCATTTGCCCTCTTCACTTATTTTTCTGTTAATTTAGAAACTGATTTGTGCTCTCTCGTCCTGTGCACCCTCACACAGCTGTGATGTCTTGTGTCTGTGGGTGTCAGCACGAGTCCTGCAGAGCAGGGAAGAAACCTTCCATTCCAGCTCCTGTGCTTCCAGCATTCTTCCCTATGCATCAGGTAGTCATATGAAATTAGTTGTTTAGGGAGAGAAGAGGAAAGTACATAATTTCCATTCTGGTGCAGGGAGATTTGACTCTGGCTTCCCTCGGTGACTGCTTCAGCAATGGCAGGGAATTACTCTGCTCTTGTGCTTAATCGTAACGATAGCTTAGGCTGCTCTTTTAGATATGATGGTCCCATGCCAATTTTGAGTTCTTTTATTAAAGGCTGCAGTAAAAGATGAGGGTAAAGAGGAAAATACACTTTTTTTTATAGGCTTGTACTGCTAAAGAAACTGGCTCCTGGGTCTGTCATCTCTGTAAAACTGCATGTTCCCTATGGACAGCTCCTGTCATATCAGGGATCATAACCCAAACAGAATGTGCATGTAACAGAAAACTTATATTAAATACAGTTCATAAACATATTTGGGGTCTGCAAGAAGCTCATATTGGACAGGGACCTTCAGCTGAGGCATCTGGAAGCAATGTCTCAGGTGTTTATGCAGTTGATACAATGCCTATGGCTGGTCAGGTTTAATCCAGAGTTAAGAAATAACTGGCTTCAGGGACTTGACTCTGAAGCCTATTTACATTTGTATCCAGAGGCTGTAAGGGTGTAGCTGATAGGCATGAATAACTTTCTGTTGGTTTAGTTTCCCTCATGAATAACAGCAAAGTCAGGTGGAATGTGCAGTAACGGGAGTGGGCTGCCCTGTGGGGGGAAGGCAGGTATGGAGTTGGGTTATACATGGTATGAAACATCTGTGTGAGGAGGCAGCCTGGGGATTTCGGCAACATGGGTGCTAAATGTGAGTGAAACCCTGCACAGGGAATACGCTGAAAATCGGATACATGTGAAGCATAGGTGGAGTTGTTGAACCTAATCTGGTGGGGCATATAACCGAGCTACACTGGGTGAATTCACTGAGTGAATTTTAAATTGAGGGTATTTAATAAATTACTGCACTGGCATAAGTAGTTTTGGTTTACAACAGTATTTTCCTGTTCTCACCCTTCCCTGTCCTAGCCAGGTTGTTGGTATAAACACTTGTGTGGTTGCACAGTGATGCAGGTGGAAATTAAGTGCTTCTCTAGGGATGGTAAGGTAAGAAGTGACTATCAGCTAGATGAGTTTCTTAAACAAATTCCCCATGTGAACTAAGATGTTTGTTTTGGCAAGCCTTGGGCAGTAATGAGGGCAGAAATGGGTTGGCTCATGGCAGTGGCTGCTTAAGTAATACAGCTGCTGTAAGAATAAGCTCAACAACAGATGATCAAGTGTAGGTGCTTCACACCTGGAGGGTTTTGTAACTATTTTTTAAAATTCCATGGCGTCTAAGTAAAACTGATTTGTTTTAATGTTGAACCTCAAAACTAGATAAGAATGATTAAGTCAGATTCATTCTAGTTCTGGAGGCTGTTTATGGAGAGAGCTATTCAGTTTTTGGTTATCAACTCTGTTATTAACCTTTCTTGGACAGTACCCTGTAGAGTCAGGGTTCTTACAGATCTGTTGATTGAAAATTTCTGCAGTGCTTGCTCTTGCTAGGGATTTTTAATGAGGAATTTCAAATAATAAAAGTATTTACAGATCGCCTGGTTGCAAGCTTGACAGGTCTTCTCAATGTGAAATCCTAAAACCAAGAGCAGCTGGAATAATTGCTGGTGCAACTGCTGTTGGAGTCATAAAAATATGCAGAGTGAAAGAAAAGTTATAAGAAGGCTCAGGTTCTTGCTTTGATAAGTCTGCAGTGGTATAATGGAACAGCCTGAAGTACTGCATAATAAAAGTTTAAGTGCATTCAGAATTTTCCAGTCTCAAACTGTTGATTAATTAAAGCAGCCAATTTCAGACCTGAAGGAAAAATAAAAGCACAGCCAAAACTTAGCTGGCAGTCATTTGATAGCAGAGCTTGCAGGAGCCAATTACTCACGTGGTCCCTGGGGCTTGCAAATAGCTTTCCTTTGAGCTGAAATAATTTTTAGTTTCAAGCCAAAATGCATGTTTTTTCAGTTATTAAATAAATGTGTATTGAAAGAAAATGTCTAAGTTGTGTAGCTGTATGTGGCTTACAGGAAGGTCAGTCTGGTGTTGGTAAGGCTACAGTAGTGTGAGCTTGCTGGGAATTGTGTGCTGTCCCCTTTAGGAGTGCAGCCTAGTTCTGGATGTAGTGTAGAGACAGTGATTAAAAATGAACCAAACCTTTTGCTTCAAAAACGGAGAAAAAATAAATGTATTTGCAGGGCTATGGAATGTTTGCCAGGCAGTTGTAAAGTTTTGGGGATGTTGTCAGATCCCACTAAATCAGAGCTTCATAGTAACTCTTTCTTCAACTTTCTGGCTTATGTGTTTGTTAAATAAGGAGCACATTCTGTGCAGAAAAGAATGATAAATCTGTTTTGGCAGCCTTCACACTTAGTAGCATGTCTGCTCTTGGCTGTATGGTTAGTGAGGGGAGCTACATCCATTTCATTTACAGAGTAGCAGATGTTAGAGGAGACTGGATGGAAAAGCTGAAGACACAATAGATTTTATGCTGATGTGTTCAAATAAAGTTCAAGTAATTTGGCTCAAATCTCTGCTCTGTTTGAAAGACCATTTAAAAAGAAAAATTTTAATGGCAGAGTGCTTCTTGTAATGTTATTGTATCCTGATTCCAACCTTCTTTTGGAATAGAAAGTATTAAAATATTTAGTTAATTTTTAATTATTTTCCTAAATAAATGGGAAATCCGCTTTAGTACAGTGGTGAGTGTCCCCGCCTGCCATGCGGGAGACCAGGGTTCGATTCCCACTGGGTAGGCAGTGGTGTGGTTTAAGAGTTGGACTAGATGATCCTTGTGAGTCCCTTCCAGCTCACAATAATCTGTGAATCTCTGAAGGCTCGAAGCCCAATTATTTCTATCCAAGTTGTCAGTTATCACAGAATCACAGAATATTCTGAGTTGGAAGGGACCCACAAGGATCATCGAGTCCAACTCTTAACACTGTCTCCCTGGCGGGAATCGAACCCGGGTGTCCCACACGCCAGGTGGGGACACTTACCACTGTACATGTCACATAAGCAATGCTGAAATAAACGATTTACCCCAAACCTGTTGTCCTAGGGGCTGTATCCCATGGGTTTTCCATGCCATGTCCTGCCTGATTTACATCTTCTCTCTTGCGTTGTGGCTTAGTGGGGTGTTTTAGTGTTTGGTGCTGGAAAACCAGTTCTGTGAGCTTTGTGTTTTGGCTCATGTTAAGCTTTGTTCTGGTAGTCAGCCTGTGGCGCTCTTCCCCTCTGTCTGGAACACTTCTGGCCTTGTGGATTTTTGCCTCATTGGTCTCCTTTAGGTGTTTGTGTGTCCTGGTCCATTTTCTTTCCTGAATTCAGTTAAAACACCAAAGAATCTCTGAGCACATATTGGGGGGGGGTGGGGTTGGCCTTGTGTCTTCCCTGAGCATCTCTTACAGATGGTGCCAATCCACCTGCCCTTGGCTGGGGGTAACTCACGTCATCCTGAAGGGTGGGGTCTATTTGTTAGGAAACGTTTAATGCTTTTAAGTAGAATAGTAGGTTTTCTTTCTTTTTAAATGTATGCAAAATACTAGAAGGTTTCTTGTAGGACTTTACATAACAATAAGTATTCACCAAGGATGTGATCTCTTCTCTCTGTCTCTCCAAAATGAAGACAGTTCTACTCCAGTTTGATTTTGGTGTTTCTATGGCTCATAGTTTGTGCACTGTTCAAGTCCTTGAATTAGTTTTTCAAGTGCCAAACTATTGGTAGGGGGTGAGAGGGGAGAATTTAAGAAAGTTGGCAGGAAAAATCGACTCATTTCTGATTAGTTTCTAACATTTGAAATATACCTGCCAGATCTCCTTATCTGTAGAGACTGACTTCTACAAAAGAGTAAGAGTCTCCGTGGACTAATAATTGGTTGAGTTTCATTTTAAGCTGATGATTTCTGGCTTTCAAGAAATTATCATCTACCTTTTTTTAAGTCTTTAAAAATACTTCAAGTATTGTAGACTTTATGCAGATTAAAAAAAATGTCACTATATGTCATGAATATTCTAGGATACGTTTTACCAGTTTAAATGCAACAGTAATGAACTGGCAAGATTGAAACTTCAAAGGAATCTACAGTTCATCAGGAATACTTCGAGTTAATTGTTTGTAAATGTGTCCCTTTCTTATGCATGTAAAATTTTTAAAGTATTCTGTGAGCACCGAGAGCTTTTATCCCTTGAGTTGCTTATGGAATACTGATGAAAGTAATGTATGGGCATCATGTGGAAAATATGTTGGCAGAAGGATAGATACCTGCGGTGCCTTAAATGCTTTGAAATTGTCTTTGTTTAATCAGCATAGTCAATCCCTGTTTCCCCTAGAGGTTTACACTTTCAGAATAAGATCAAAGGTGTATATGAAAATTTAAGCAAAAGTAGAATTCACTTATTTTAGAGATAAATGAATAGATAAACAGAAGCTTAAAAATAAAACCTTGGGCACTCCGGCCTCTAATATAAAATGTCTTGTAGGAATGATTATAGTAGTTATATATATGTAAAAAAATCAGACATCTGAGATGTTAAGAGAAGAATTTCCTGGAGTTAAGTACTTATATGATTAAAATTTTTGTGATTTGTTTTCATGATGCTTCCTAGAAGAATGGATGTTTTATGCTGTGTCTGCGTGCTTTGCTAAATTAATAAGCTGGCTTGGCACTGAAAATGCTCTTTGATGAATGCCAAACAAAATATCCAATCCCAACCCTTTTAAATGAAAGGAACAGTTAAAATATCCATTACAATTTGAGGGGGGCTGGGGGGTGGTAGTATTCTGTCTGCCTTTTTGTGGCACTGACTGATTCTTTTCGATACCATTTTATTCTGCTTAAAATCCTACAGAGCAACTTGAGTGTCTGTTTCATTGAAGGCTGATTCCAATAAAGGAAAAAAGCCTAAACTATAAACAGTTACATTTAAATTACGGTGCAGATGATGCTGTATAGAAGATTGGTAAATAGAGTGGTTTCAGTAAAACTACAGGGAAACAAGGGTACAAAGCAATTACATAAAACAACAATATGGTTGAGGTATCAAAAATTCTATCAGCAGTGTTTTCTGAATACTGTTTGTGCTTCTTTATCAGAAGTGGACTTGGATGTGTTGATATTCCATCTCTGCTGGTCATTTTGTTAAGAAAATGTCACAGTATGTTTCAATTATCACATCTTTGCAACTGGTACCACACTTAGTGTTTAGCAATCGGTTGGTGCTGAAGTAGCAGGAACAGACTCTGTGTTTGAAGTTGGAGCATCACCAGTGAAAGCATTTGAGTTCCATGTGCATGTGTATAATTTCTTAGCTGAAAGGTTGTAGTGAACAATATCTTTCATTTTCCCTGTAGTTATGAGCTTGTGAGGGGCACAGTGATTTTTAAGACTTCAACTCTCTGACAATGTTGTTCGGGTGAATTGGCTTTGGTGCATCAGCCCAGTGTTTCTGGGGGTACAGCTACAGCAGAGAGGCTAAAACATGTGCTGGAGAGTTTTCCACAGGACAAATGTCAGGATTTCTTATAAAAATTATTCCTGCACCCAAGCTGTGAATCCTGCTGTCTGTTGGCTGGTGGTAATCCAATTTTTACCAGGTAGAGTTTGTAAATACCAGAAATTTGTGCAATCTTTAAAACAGCAAGTGGGGTTTGTTGGTTGGTTTGTTGTTTTAAAGTTGTTAGAACAGTGTATTTACATTTAACATTTCAATTGAAAGTAAATGGAGAAATTGAAGCATTTAACTTCAATTGAATTGAAGTTGCTTTAGCAACTTTTAAAATCAGGTTTTTTCTGCCTTGGATACAATAAGGTTCCATTCCTAAACTCTGCAACACTTAAGTGTAGTTTGGAATAAGAGACTCTGACTACTGAGTTCACAGTTTTCTAAGAAATGTGCCACAATTGTGAGTTTATAGAAATAAGCTTCTCTCAGTTATTTTCTTACTTTTTTGTATTTCACAATGTAATGAAGAACAAACATTGCAGCCGTGATTTGAGATGTTTCAATTTCCTGGGGCCTTTCACCAGTCAGTTCTGTTGAAGATGTAATCAAAGGTATTTGAGTGGTTACATTCATCTTTGTTACAACAAGCTTTTCCTTTGTTTTAGACAAGATAGGAGATAGTTCCAAATATCTTTATTGTTCTGACTTCCCTGCGTGTATGTGCCTGTTGTCATATAAGCAGAGGGTTAGTAATGCTACAGGAGGCTGCTGCTCTTACTACAAAATAAAGCCACTAATCCTAAGGTTCTGTGTAGTTCCAGTGTCTCTTGGAAGGATCTGCAGGATCATGTTACATCAGGCACTAAATGTCATAAATTTCAGTAGAAATTACTATTCTTCCAAAATGTAAATTAAGGAACCCTTCCCCCTCATTTGTGCAGTTGGGAGATAATAGTGTTGGTATCTGAAGCTGTGCATTCCAGGGAGTAAAAGTGAGCCTGAACTCCAAAGATATCTCATGTCAGCACACATTTACACTGTCTTGCCACAGCATGTTTTTGAAGGCTTTTGTGTAACTGGGACTGTTTTAAAAGCATATTTTGTTGATTAAAAAAATACAGTAGGCTGTAAAACGAGAAAGGCAGGCTTGTTTCTGATGTGTGTGAGAACACTCAGTCTTATAAGTGTTGATGCTAGTCCAAGAAAATATTGATTAATTTAAAGTTTATTTTAGTTCTCCTGGAGAAGATATGGATAAGAACACGGATGAGGAGCAGCCTTCAAGTGCAGGTAACCAGTACCCTAAAGAAGCGGTGAAGAAACGGCAGAGCTCGAGTCGAGCCTCTGGGGGCAGCGACTCTTCCAGGACCTTCAGGAAAAGCTTCAGGCTGGACTACAGATTAGAAGAGGATGTAACTAAATCAAAGAGAGGCAAAGATGGGAGGTTTGTCAACCCCTGGCCAACATGGAAATCGCCAACCTTGCCAAACGTTTTGAAATGGTCCCTCATGGAAAAGGATAACAGCAATGTGCCACGCTCAAAGCAGGTAAATACTTGTATGGGTTTTTTTTGTGACACAGGTTGCTTTTACCTCTGCTCCAGTCAATAAAACAGGACCATTTCTAACTAATACTCATTAGGCATATTTTGGAGACTTTTCTAACTCTTACTTTTCTGATTTTATTATCACTTGTTTTCAAAAGATGGATTAATNCTTTCTACTTCTTTAATTTTGTTTTCTCCTTTCTCTTAGTTCCACTGCTGTTTATTTATCCAGCTCAGTGTATAAAAGCAACAAAAATGGCCCCCAGCTCAGTCATAAACCAGTTACACCCTTTCCTTTTGAATTAGTATTGCCTTATGAAGCATATTGCTCACAGTTCTTGCTGCATGAAATAGCCATGGCATATCTAACTTTAAAAGTTTTGCCTTTTTATTCCAGATTACCATTTGATACGTTACACCTTTTTCTTGAAAATATAATAAATATTTGCCATCAATTACTTACAAAAGTATTTGCAAATCTGTTTCTTCTGTTTCAATACGCCAGGAGGAAAAAATTGTATATTTTAAAACTAACCTGAGCAAGTATTTGTACTGAAACACTTAAAGTACGCTGTCAGTTTACTGGGAACGCCACTATTTGTTCTTGGTGCATTGCTTTTGTCAGATATTGTATATAAAGAAGGAGAGTGGAGAAGGAATCTCTGAGAGAAGCTGCTTTTCCATGAAGTGTAATGGATACTGGAAAGCCATGGTTTATCTGTATGGCCACAGGAAGTGTGAAGATGACTCCAGTTTTGACAGGATTACTTCAGTCTCTTTCTGATGTGTTACCTGCACTTCAGAGAAGCTGTGCTGAAGGGTGCCCAGCCAGGGGCAGCATTCGTTAACAACCAAGTATTAATAATGCTTTTAAGCATCCAAGAAGGTATGCATGAGAGAAATGTCACAGTCAGTCTGTAGTAAAGAGCTTTCAGTTTTATCTTACATGAATTACCTGTGGAGGAATAATAATTTAACTTCAGAAATAAGTGCAGCAAACCTGTGTGAATCTTGGAATCCCTTCCAGCAATTTACTTTTTTAACATTTGGTGTCCTCCTTCTTGCCATGATCTGCACCTTGTAGTGGTGACAGCAGTTGCCTCAGTGTGTGTGGCTTTCTAGAGAGTGTGCTGGCCATATTTGCATAAAATTCACACCCTGATGTTTTAAGTTGCTTTGACTGCTGCCCTACTTGATACCTGTCCAAGGCTTGGTGTCTTCGCAACACCAGTCAGAAACTGGGCAGTGACTGAAGTCCCTGGAGGGCAGCGCTGGGGTGTTCCATGGAGTGCAGGCCCTACAGTGGGGCACTGCAGCACTCCCTTTTAATTTACAGTTTGTCCCTACCATAAAGGATCCTCACAAAGAAATCTACAAAGCACCAGTTGAAAAGCTGCCTTTCTGACCCCACTGGGATTAACTTTGGATTAATTTTATTGTTTGCATATGACATTTTTTAATTAAGTGCCAGCAATTATTCAAAACTCAGTGAAGTAAACCAGGAATAGAAGAACCTAGAAAGGGATCAATGAAATGCACTTCTGGGGTCCTCAGGCATTTTGATGCTTGTTCCAACCAGTTTTGTTCCACACCTAAATCAGCCTGTGAATGCATCTGAACTTATTTAAAATTCAACCTAAGGGCTCCACACTTTTATTTAGCAGTGCTAGACACTGTGTCCTTTGAGCAAACTCCTACTTCACTTTCCACATTGAGTGTGCCTGGTGATCCCCTCCTGTGCTGTGCAGGTTCAGTTTATCTGTACCAAGTACTTTGCATATGTAAAAAACCCATGCAGGATATGTACTTGCACTTCACTATGGAAAAGTTATATGTATTATAATCCTGCCTTTGTAATGAGCCTCTATTATCCAGAATACAGAGACTTCTTATTAATAAAGCCTGTCATGAAAATACAACTTTGTTCAGTGCTGTTGGAGGATCTTTAATTGCTAGTTGTTGGATCAACAATTTAGATTGTTCTCATTTCTGTCAAATCCCATGGTATTCCAGTATGCACTAAGCATCAAAAATCCTCAGTTAATCAGCTAGTCTTACCAAAGCCTGTCATGTGTTTCTTCTTGCTTTGCATTAGGAAGGAAAAGAAGAACATGGGAGGGGGGAAGGGACTCAACAGCAGGAGTTTTTGTATTCTTTCAGTGATGAAGATAAGACAGTATTAAGCATATTTTGCTTCTGTTGGTAGCTGATTTGACATTAATACCATATTTGAAAGATCTGTTATAATTCTTCTAGTATTAATAGGTTTCTGGTTAGTCTTAGAAAAAAATGTACTATACCAGGATAAAAGTTCCGTAAGATTATGTATTTTATTCATTATATTGTTCTCTGAGTTTTAAGAATTTTGTGTAAAGTATACTCTTAATAGGACTTGTGTTTTGATTTGAAATCTTATGGGTTGAGTAATGAGTTCTTACTGCTTTAAAATATGATTTTGGTGTACTTTTGTAAAATACAAAAAAAAAAAAAATTCAAACAACTCCAAACAAAAAAACCCCATGCACTGACAAGGAATTCTTTTTTTTTTACTGTTTTCTGATGTGATTTACTGCAGTAGCTCAACAACAGGCCTGATTTCTGATCTCACCTTCTTGAGGAATCATTGGTTTGGATCAGAGGCCTGGAAAGCACAAGCTCTCTGTGAGGTCTACAGGTCACAGTGCCTCTGTGCTCTTGAGTTGTCCTGAACTTTTGTTCAAAGAATTTCATTTTAATAGGTCAGGATAGCAGTTGTTTGAACTGTGCTCCTCTTTAATTAGCAATCTTCCTGTCTGTATGACTTTTCCAAATGCCTCTTATAGTGATTAGTTCCACCTAATCAACTATTTGAAGTACACAGTGGCATCAATCCTAGTGATATCCCTGTAATGCCTTTACCAATAGTGCAGAACTGTTGTGGTTATACCTCAGGAAGGAGCCAAGTCCCAGCTCAGCTGCTCCCCTACACCACGCACACCTCAGTGGAACTGAAAGGGCAAAAATGAGAGAACTTGTGGACTGAGATAAAGACGGTTCAATAGGTAAAGCAAAAACTGCAGCTACAAGCCAAGTAAGAATTCACTGGCCTCCCATGAGGCAGGAGGTGTTCAGCCATTCCCAGGACAGCAAGGCTCATCCCATGTAACAGTTGCTTGGGAAGACAAATGCCATCAATCTGAATGTCTTCCTCTCCTCCTCCTTCCCCCAGATTTTGTTGCTGAGCACAATGTCCCATGATGTGGGATATCTGAGTTGGGCTCAGTTGTCCCAGCAGTGTCCCCTCCCCGCTTCTTTGTGTCAAAACTAGTACAATGTGTTTGAGTCATGGTAAAGAACTAGTTGTTCACATCTGCCAGTTGGCTGGTTCTTCATCCTTTTAGTATTGGTTATTAATGTTCCATGATGCTCATTTTAAAAACTAATTTGTGTCAAATGTCAGTAAAACTGAAGTGAATTAGTTTAGTTGTTTTCCATGAAAAGTGAACTTGCTGACCTAAATTGCATTATGACAATTAATTACTAAATTATGCACCTGAGTTTAATTTCTCTGATATAATCTGATTTGTTGACTTAACCATGTGAAATTTGTTGGTTTGTCCAGGTTTCCAACTTTGAGCATTATGTTCACTTTGTGCATCCTCCAATTCTTTAATTGAAATGCACAATATAACACTGTCTATGCTTCATATTTTTGCAGCCAGTGCTGTTCCCATGCATTTAAAACGAAAGAGGGATAAGGAAGGGATGCCTCTTTCTTGGAGAAGCAGCCATTTATCTCTGTTTAAGACCCCTACTTTTCTTGTATGATTTAAATAAAACTGAATATAGTACAATACACTTACAAAAGGTTATCTATTTCCCATTCCTGTAGAAAGTTTTTCAGTAGACATGTCTTGTCCATTAGCTCTCAGAAAAAAGCAACATCATTAATATTTTATTATTGACAGTAGAATTGCAGGGGGATGGAGATGTGCATGCTTTGTTGTTCCCAGCATATGCCTTCCAAATCAATAAAATATTGTGGAGAAAGTCCTGACAGCTTCAGGGATGTTACTGCTTTAGCAAGGCGACTCCCAGAGTCCAAACTGTCACAGCGTCAGCTGGACTTCCAAGGGAGCCAAGGTCGGCTCTGTATAACCTCACTGACAGTGCTTATCTCTGCTGGGCTGAGAGAATGAGCACTGCAGCCACTGCAGGAGAACTTGCCTAGGAACCAGAAGCACTGGGACATCTGTGATTACCAGGAAGAGCAGTGTCAGGAGTCTGTAGAAGCTGCCTAACATGAGAATTCTTCTAAAGCAATATGAGGAGTTCAGAAGTGGAAGGAGAGCCTTAGCCACATCGTGGCCAAGCTAGGATGGTCAGGAAGTCTGAGAAGATTCTATGGTTTTTTTAATATATTCTTACGTGTTGCACATAGAACTTCTGCATCTCAACCAAACTGCAGCAAAGAGCTTAACTCCAGCATGAGAGAGTGAGTGGTGGCTCTGCAAGGAGTTTCAGTAGGTTATGTACAGCCATGGCCCCCTTCGTGCCAACTTGAGACTGCACGTCAAGTCAAGTTTGAGCCAATTGAGATGGAAGCTCTCTTTTTCTCCTCTGGATTAATGTTCAGCCAGATCAGTTCTCTGACCTGTCAGACTTATGTGGGGACTGCATAACTCTTCACGCTGGAACAAGAGGGCAGGTGGGAGAACTTTTCCATAGCTTTGTTACACAGGACAATGGATTTAAGTTGATTTCAAGCAATTCATGGGACTGCATCCTGGACATGTAGGGAGATCAGTATAGTGATTTATTCAGTAATAATCAAACGTTAATTATTTTAAAGGCTTCCATGAAGCATCAGAAGAAGCATAGCTAAGTACCTTAAAGCTTATCTTAAAAATTATTCTGTGTTTTATGAATGTTCATTGAATTATTGGCAGTTTGCAAAGACAGAATTGTAAAAGGTAACATTAGCCAGGTGAGGTTAACCTCCACGTGCTGCTACTGGACTTAGTGGTTAAAGAGAGGGTCTGAAAAAGGCTAAATGAGCTTTTGTGGAGTGCAGTTGGGAACGTGGCATTCTTTCATGTGACTTATTTGTGCTAGGACTTAGAGGATGCATCATTTAGTTACACATTCTAAACTTGAGCTTTTGATAAATAACAGTATATATTCTTTTCCAGGTCAGGGAAGGCCAACCAACTGCAAAGCCCTTCCTGGGATGCTGTTAGAGCCTTTCACTGCAATGCCCTCAGACTCTGAGTCGGTCTCCTGGCCTGATGGAATAGTCTCTTTTCTCTCTGGGCAGAGAAGTGTCAATGTTGTAAAAACCTAAAATTAAATTAGGAGGAAGTAGCTGGGAAAATGGTCATTAAAAAGGCATCTGTTTTGTGCTTCAGTTCTCTGATTTCATAAAAACATAATCAAAGTACTAGTGACTGTATTGATTTGTGCCTTGTATGCAGTTTTTGTTCCATGGCCAAGTACATTCTGAAATTTCTCATGCATATTGTGCTCTTTTTTGCCAGGAACTCGATAAAGAGCTTCCAGTGTTACAACCTTACTTTATTCAAAAGCCAGAACTTGCTGGGAAGACGGGAGCTGGCCTGCGAGTCACGTGGCTGGGACATGCCACAGTTCTGGTGGAAATGGATGAACTTGTGTTTCTCACTGACCCAATCTTCAGCCAGAGAGCTTCCCCCATTCAGCTCCTGGGTCCCAAGCGCTTTCGAGGCCCTCCGTGCACGGTGGCACAGCTACCCAGGATAGACGCAGTCCTCATCAGCCACACCCACTACGATCACTTGGACTACAACACCGTGGCCAGTTTAAACCAGCGCTTTGGGAGTGAACTGCGCTGGTTTGTGCCCCTGGGGCTCCTGCAGTGGATGCAGAGGTGTGGCTGTGAGAATGTCATTGAACTGGACTGGTGGGAGGAGAACTGTGTCCCTGGTCACGACGCCGTAACTTTCGTCTTCACCCCTTCTCAGCATTGGTGCAAAAGGACTGTGACAGATGATAACAAGGTTCTCTGGGGCAGCTGGTCTGTCTTGGGTCCTTGGAATAGGTTTTTCTTTGCAGGAGATACTGGATATTGTTTTGCTTTTGAACAGATAGGTAAAAGGTTTGGACCTTTCGATCTTGCAGCCATCCCCATTGGAGCTTATGAGCCAAGGTATGAAAATCAAAGTTTGATCATAAGACATAAATGAAATTATATATGTACTTATGACAAAAAATACACCCAGAAATTAAAGCTGTAGGCGTTATTTACCAAGAATATACAACATAACATAGAGGCAAAAGAAGGAAATTGCTGGTGCAAAGGGATGTTGCTGAATGACACCCCCACCCACCCCGCCCCCCAAACAAAAAAAGCAGGCAATCAGAAGATGGAGCTGAAAAGTCTAGGATGCCTACTTGTGTGTGTATGATGTTTTTGCAGAGTTTTTTCTTCAGTGTTAAGCATAGCAAAGATGAGTCAGCAGTCTTTCTTCCATGAAAAATGTTGATTAAAAATCTGGAATTTTTATGTGGCTTTTTCTCTGAAACAGCATCATTTAATGCAGCCCATTCAGATACACACCATTTGCTGCATTTTTCACTTGCTTCAGTCTTTATGCTGTTTTTGCAACTTATCTGGAGATAAAGATGACTCAGTTATAGAGTGTGAAAGATCTGTTTGTGTAGGCACCTCTCTCCTACTTATGATGGGATATCTAAATTTCGAGGTGACAGCACTCATAGAATGCTGGAAGGAGAGCATACAGTCTGGGAAAGGAAAATAGGAATGTCAACAGTGTGGTAAAAATCCTGGATTTTTCAAGAATTTCCAGGTTCTCTCTTCTGTTTTAACACTATTCGCTTGGGCCATCTCTGAGGCACACACTTCTTGGTGTGCACTGCTAGCATGAAAGTCTTTCAGGGATGGATTGAAATTTTTGGTCTTAATGCCTCAAGGCACCAGTAATACGTCCTTTTACTATTGAAAATATAGATAAGGAAAAGCCCTTTGAAAAGGGGAGTGCAATACATGAACTGCTGTTCCATGGGTGTGTTGGTATATGTTGGTCTCTTCATTTTGAGACTTCTATACATTATTGAGGTGTACATGCTCATGATTTTTTGACTATGTGAGCAATTTTTTTGTTGTTGTTGTTCTTTGCAACTTACCCAGTGAAAGTAAAGAAGAAATCTTGCACTGGATTAGGTGACACCAAAAAAATTTACTTTGTGTTTTGGTAGGTGGTTTATGAAACACCAGCATGTGGATCCTGAAGAAGCAGTAAGAATCCATATTGATGTTCAAGCAAAGAAGTCTGTAGCAATTCACTGGGGGACCTTTGCTTTAGCAAATGAGGTAAGTTGTAACACTCAACATGAATTCCCATTTCCAAGTACTACACAGTCTTTAGTGAAGCTTCGCTTGTGCACTTTAACTGACATATCTGTAAATGTAAACTTAAAATGTGAACTCTGTATGATTGAAAAGTCATTACTGTGTACTGCTGTTCAAAACAGTGCTTAGCTTTTTATAACAATTACATAAACAGTTTTATAAACAATTACATGCACAGTGAAAAAGGTACAGAGTTACTGAAATGAATGTGGGGGAAATCTGATATCCAGAAGCTGAGCAACATAACAGGTGGGATGCATAATGCAGTAATAAAAGAAAACTCAGCAGTGCATCACTCGAAGACAGTAAGAACTGCAGGTCACTACAGTATTTATTAGTCACACCTGTCTAGTAAATAAAATGAATAGTATTTTTAGTAGTTGATTCAGAGTTAAATAACATCAAATTTAGTTATTCTGAGTTGCTGATTTTTAATTTTTTTTTTATTCCCTTCTTTCCCTCCTTAAGTCCCCAATTCTAAAAAGAAGGTTACCCAGGTACCTTCACAGCAACTGAAAGTGCAGTGAGTGGGAATTACCCACATCTGCTTTGATACTGTCTGGTAGCTGTTTTTCAACTTTGCCTTTGCATCAGTTGCACCACTTTATCTTCTGATTCATTCCTGACACCGTGATCACCTGATGTCGTATGTTCTGTCCTGGCTCTGCTGCCTCCCAGCAACTTGTGCCCCTCCTTGGCAGAGCAGGAGGGGAGTGCCGCCAGGACACTTGCATAGAACCTTTCCCGTCCACGGGGTTTCCCATAAACCGTGTCACTAGCGCCCACGGTACAAAGTTACTGTATATTTAGAAGCATTAAAAATAGATGATTTCTCGCCGATGACGCTTTTTTTGGAATGCAGCGAATACAACGCGGGCTCTGGCAGGGCCCGAGCGCTCAGCGAGGGGAGGGGACAGCGCTGCCTCCGGAGGGATCTGTCAGTGCATTGAAGGGGAATCGTGGGTGACAGGCTGTGCCTTGCAGCTCTAAATCAGCATCCTGTCATTTAAAAACTTAATATGAACCCAAACATTTTAATTTTACAAATATCCTCCTCTTCCCTCATTTTTTAGAGCGGGGATTTTTTTGCTGCCCCTGCCCCATCCCCCCCCAAAGTGTTGCAGCAGAGTCTTTTCCCTCATATTACATATTCTCTTTTTTTTCCAGTATTATTTGGATCCTCCAGTTAAACTGAATGAAGCTCTTGAAAGATACGGCTTGAAAAAAGATGATTTCTTCCTCCTAAGCCATGGAGAATCCCGGGACTTGAGTACAAATGATGCATTTGAAAACTGAGATAGTAGCAGTTCCTCGTAAGCCCTGTTTGATTTGAGCTAGCAATTGTTGCAAATACTAATAGGCTGCACTTACAGGGTAGGTATTTTAGATGGAATTGGATTTCTAGGTGCCAGGTTTGTCAATTTCAGAACTAAAGCTTGCATACCAATTTCACGACAAATTTTACTACTTGTTTATAAATTCTGAGAGGTGATCTAGAAGTGGTTAATATATGAGGTGTTGTCTGGGAATAACTTGCAGTTTCAACTCTGATGTGCACCACTGCTAAGAAGTTTTTTTTACACCCTCTTCATCTTACCTGCAGCAGCAATAATGACTCAGCACAGGACATATTCTTAGGATTAGTGGCTGAATTGAATTAATCATTGTCAGATCGTCACCTCCCCCTTACTCGTATACCTTGATCACTACACTGTGTGTGTTTGGGGTGGAGTCTTCCGATACAGCTGTGACATTAAAGCACAAGCACAGGAGAATTGTTTACTGAGTGCTTCCTCACTTTCATTTATTGATGAACCACAAAAGCTGAATTTTACAGTGATCAAAGAAATGTGCCTTTTAAAGAGAGAGAGAATTTAATACTAACTGCTGGCCAGAGTATCCGCACACTGTCATTGTTTTGTCAATGTTTTTAAGTTAGGCCTGAATGTGTCAAATGCAGCCCATGAAATGGAAGAATCTCTTAATGGAGCTTGTCTTTGCATTGACTCAGCCTTTTTCTAAGTATGTTTGGTTTACTGGGTTTTTGTAAGTGAAAAGTCTCAAGCAGGGTCTGTTGTATTTTTTCTTACAGCTTCCCTATAATTTTGAAGTTGAATGAGAGATTATAACATTGTTCAGTATTATAAAACTTGGCTAAATGTATCTATCAAATTGCCATGCTAATTTACAGAATTAAAGCCTACTGTTGCCAATAAAAAGGCTTGTTATTCTCCTTCATAATTCATTGGCAAGTAATTTTTTGTTTATTATTTGTTTTGCTCTATGGGTTCTGTGTGGGTTTGGGTATTTTTTCTCCTGCTGTGAATTATATTTTATTTTCATATTCCATTAAGATAAAGAAAAAAAGGCACATTTTAGGAGTTCCCAACATAAATATTTTAAGTCTTGCAGATCTTCATATCAACAAAGAACTGTACAAGGAGGTAAAGATGAGTCAGTGCGCGTTCATGCTGAGGAGGGGTTCTGGAACAGAGATTACACTTATTATATGTAAGAAAATGCAGCTTATTTTCCTTTGGTGAGGTTTGTATTTGAAAAACATCAAGATTTCTTTATTTAAAAGGTAATTCTAATGTCATCTAGATGTATTCACGAGAATTTTCAAAGGTGTTTTAAAACTACTCTTAGTACTGATTTTGGGAGGGTCTTTCAGATGAAATCTCTATATTGAGCCTTGTATTTACACAACAGCTTCAATTACAATTTGGGTGCTATAATGCATTCTACATATTCATAATTTTGTGCGGGACACCAAGCTGCAGGAAGCTTTGGGTAGTTTGAAGGACAAGGTTAAAATTAAGGTTGGTTTTATTGTGGGTTGGGTTTTTTCCCTGTTTGCAAAATGGTCAATATTCTGTAACGTTGTGAAACTAAAACACAGAATCTCCACGTAAGCAGAGAAATAGTGACTTACACAGATCACAGACAAAATGTTAGTGATGACATGTTTGGGGTTGGGTCTATGAATTTGCAATATTTGTAGGTAGAATGGTGCCTATTACATTTTGCTTGGTGCTGATAAGATTCCATCCAGGGTGTAGGATAGGTAATAAACATCCTTGCATGAAGGCAGAGCATTGCCCTATGAAGAAAGCATTTAAAAATAGATCTTTCTACACCAGAAAAAAACTGAGACAACACTGAAAAGTTTTCATGCATATTTAGAAAAGGTCACTTGTTTCTGTCAGCTGTCAAAGCGAAGGATAAGACACCAACTCTATCAGAAAGGTGAAATTAAAAAAACATAATTAGGTGGGAGAACGTGGAAAGGGACATCTAGATATGTCCATTGCGGAGCAAAAGAAAACACATATCAGCTATACCTAGAACAGATTAATCTTAAGATCTGGTCAGGAGAGGAGAGTGGGATTGGTAAATTCTTAGTACCTGGTCTAGCTTTTATTTTTGTTAAACTCGGCAGCAGAAATCATTAAGTCTACAAAAAATGAACATTGTGATTGTAATGTAACTTGTTTATTACAAACTATACACTGTTCTAGGAGCAGTGGGAAGGAGAAAGGGAAGTTGCCTGTCAATGCAGCAATTGTCAAAGTTCTGACTGGGAATCATGCCAACTTCTATTTCTGCCTCAACTGTACGCCTGGGGACTTAGAACTACCGCTGTGGGTAAATGAGATACATGTACCTTTACCCCTGTATTGATCAGGGGCATGGTGCACGTTCAAGGTCATCTTCGTCTTGCAGTTTTAGCTATTTGCAAAGTCACCTTCTGAAAGTATCTATTGTATTACAGAACGAGAAGATAGGAATGTTGGGTAGAAGCATCTGGTAACCGTTTAGGTGATACAGTTCTCTTAAAAATGGAAGAAAGTGGAAAACTTGTTTCCCACCTCTTACATCTGACACTTTACTTCCTCTGTAAGCAGTGTTAGGAAGTTTTTTAGTAGTCCTGTTTTAGGACTATCCAGTATGTTTTCTGTTCATCAGTGAAACTCCATTCAGGTTTTTTAACAGTGATGTTTGGATGTATTAAACTTCATTTTGAATTAATGTGCAGTTCATGACTAACACTTTATGGGGACTAATTCAGCAGAAGCACTTCTTCCAATGATGTTCCCATTGCAGAAAAAAAACCCCAGTGAAGTTCTCTAAGGAAAGCAGACTCAAGGAAAAGGCTTCAGAAGAGGAAGGTTTTATAAAAATGTGTATGATACTGCTGTCATAGACTCTTTACATAAAGATAAGAATATTGAATTTCAGTTGCAGATAATCTTTGACTCCTAATACGATGTTTTTTAAAAAATGCACGCTTTCCTTAAAGTGACAATTTTAAAGCAATATAACATCCATCCAATTTTTATTCAAGTCTTCAGCCTTGCAAAGCTGTGTTTAACTGCACTGTGCTTTGGCTAAATGGAACAGATCCAGTAAGCATACAAGAATGGAGCTGTACAATGTATTCTGTGCAGGTAAGGTGAAAACAACCTACACTGGGTGGCTTTAATATGTCATATTCATTGAAAAGACTAATTCTGTAGGAAGCCAATGACAGTTTGGTATTTTAAAATAATGTTTAAGATTTGCCTGTACCCATTTTGTAGATAGATGAATAAAATAAAGATGCCTAATCTCCAATTGCTGAATCTTTAATCCATAATTCTGAAGAGGTATTTATTCAACAGGTGTAAGTACTGGAAGTAACAAAAATTCTTTGACATTAAGAAGTATATTTCAATTCACTTCACTCTTCCATTTAGAATGTTCATTCTATGTATGAATGTTTTCATGTTTTAAACTATTCCCCCCCTTTGCACAAACACACCAGCAGGGCAATGGTTCCTTAGTAATAACCAAGCTATTGCTGTTCTCTTCATTGTAAAAAAAATGTTCTCCTCTCTAGATTTAATGCATTGTATTCTCTGTGACAGTAACTGATTTGTGCCTAGTACTGTGGTGTTATTCCAGGTCTGTCTGTTTACAGAAAACAACACTACTGCGTTAATATTCTTACAACTTGTTCTTTCACTTCTGTGTCAGGGTGATGCAGCAAAGATGCCAGTTGGTGAGTGAATGGGGCAGAGCCCCTGCAGAGTGCAAAGAAAACTGAGCCTTCACTGTATTGGTCCTCAGTCATTGTGCCATCTTCACTGGTCATGTTCTTTTTCAAGTTTGCTGCAAACGCCAGGGCTCTGAGCAGAACATCTCTGTTTATAGACTTGTCAAAAAGTGACAGCAATGATGGCACCTGGAATATTCAAGAAATACTTAATCACCAGCAGTAAGTACATGGAAATAAATCTAACTTTAGAAAATGGAAAAAAATTTGCACCCAAACCAGAAACTGTATGAAATCCCAGAACTTTGTATGCTGGGAAAGTATGTCAGAAACTTGCACAGAATGCACGTTTCCTCTGTAGAAAAGACTGACTTATGCCTCAACAGGCTAATAAATGCTTTGTATTTTCAATCTCCAAAGCTTGTCTAGCTGGAAAATTCCCATTTGGAAGAGAGAGTCTGCTTTCCTTCTCAGTAACATTGATTTTGCCCTCTGCAGTAATCAAATGTTTTTAGGTTAGCAAATGTGATAAATGAGAAAAGGAGACACTTTGAACAGAACTGGATATTTAGCTCCTCTAATCTTGTTTGAATCATGAAAAGGCAGTAATGTCCACACTAGCCCTGCTGATAGCTCACAAATAAAGGCCATGCTCTAAGAAAGTTACGCTGGGGAGGAAGAGGCAGCACCATTCCAACCTCTGACTCTGGTGTGAGGAAATGAAACTGAAACAAACCCGTGTGCCAAGGGCTCTCTAGTGCTTCTCTAGTGCATGCACGTACCTAAACAGGCACACACATATGTATTCTAAAATTAAAATGAAGCAGCAAGAACCTTACCTGAGCTCTGAGAAGATGTCTTGTCATGGCTGGGTTTGCAGATAAGTTCACAAGGATTTTCAAAACTTGAATCTGAAATGAAGAACACACAAGTCTATTACAAGCTCCCAAACAGTAAGTAATGCAGAAATAGGCATCAATAATGTCAGTGTTGACTTGGAGAGGAAAAGGTAGAATGGGTCAGCTACTAAGACCTTGAGTTGTGCACTTCTTTGCTATAGCAAAAACCAAAGTATAGACGTGTTACAGGCAAATTCAGTTTGACCTTAACATCAAAGATCTATAAACAACTCTCAGTAAGCAAAATGCAGAATATTTTTTAAATACAGAGAGGATGGCTAAGTACTGTATTTAAAATGATCAGAAGCATATACAAATATACCTTTGTACTTTCTTGGATCTTGTGACATGAGTCTTTAAACAAAACACTAGGAAAAGGCCAAGGTATTACTGTAGGTGTGCTATGTTTAGTGGAAAATTGTGTTTTGGAAAACTAGCTTTGATCTGATTGAGCAAACACGTACACTGATGGTACCAGGACATCTTGAATAAATGGTGAGTTTGGTTCCTCACTGAGGCTCTTGTTTCAATATTGCAGTAATTCAGAGATGAGCCCTGTTTCCCATTGCAGTCACTAGGTTGCAAGAGGTGTACGTAATAAGCACAAGGGAACAGAAGTCCATAACATCCCATCTCTGCTCAACGTGTTTCCCTGTTTCCTTAGAGAGACTCGTGCATCAGTGAACCCTTTCACATGCAGATTGTCCTTGCTCTGCAGTGCAGTAGCAACGTTTAGAGCAGAAGAGAATTCTGGAGTTGCCATAGCAAAGGCACAGTACAATCACTGCACCCTGCACTGCTTTCAGAGAGCTCAAACCCAATGGTTCCACTACCAAGATTTCCTTCCCTTCTGCCTTTATGAATTTATATTTTGAAAATAATATAAATACATATTTTAGTGTAAAAAATCTGTACCTGCTATAATTAATGAATATTTGGTTTTTCTTAGCACAGTCTAAACCATTTCACAAACAGTAAAAAAGGAGGCAAGTAAAGCAGCTTCATAAGTGGCATGTAACAGTAACACCACCCAGTACCTGTGTCCTTTCAGTTCCTTCTGAAAGCAAGTGAAGAAAGCATGGAATGGAGTGTAAAATCTCTTGGTGGTAGTCACTGGTAACAGACATATTTGTCAACAGCCTGAGCCCCGCCAGCTGCAGATCAGAGTTCAGGGAAGCTGACTCAATGTTCCTACAAACTTGTGGAATATATACCTGGGGAAAAGGGGAAGGACACAAGGAGACTTTTTGATACAAACATATTTTCTGTTCACAAGTAGTATCCATGACCTAGATCCAGTACTATAAATACCTCCTGAGCATTGCTGGCTGAAAACATAACATGGTGACGGCTCTTGGAAACAAGGACTTTTTTGGGGTTTGTGCATATTCAAACATTCTATTGGTATGATGGAAGCAGTTATGAGTTATATGCTCACTGTGGCACATCTGCTTTATATTTAAAATTCACTTAAAGCCACTAACATCCTAAATGTTGAGAACAAGCTAAGGAAAAGCTTTGGAATGAAATCCTTTCTTCCAACCATATGGCCCATTTACTGGAGCACTCTGTAGGAACAGTGATGACAACTGACCTTAACAATTATTTTTACCAAGTTTTCTTCTAGATGACAATATACAATGAATCTTGGAGTCCTAACTAAGAAAAAAGTTACGTTGGCTTTACCAAAAGGAGAATAATACAGTTTTCTGCCTGTACAAATATTGGCAAGCATTACTTAATAAAAGTTATTCATTGCTAAAGGTGCTGCAAACTACCACCTACAGTCACACTGCCTTTTTGTCAAGCTACTGAAGAAAAAAACAGTATAAGTCTTCAAATCTGCCTCTGCTCACTGCTTGGACATTTCTTAGCTCTTGAGTAATCTGATGTCAAAAATAGATTTTTCTTTTTCTTGATGCTTAGTCCCTTCACATCCATGGCATCTTAGGAAAAGGTTTTTCACCGAAAGAGTGATTCAGATGTGGAATGGGTTGCCCACAGAGGTTGTTGAGTTGCCAACCCTGGATGTGTTCAGGGGTAGGCTGGACGAGGTGCTGAGTGATATGATCTGGATGTAGAGGATAGGTTAGTTGGATTATAGGTTGGACTAGATGATCTTCAAGGTCCTTTCCAGCCTTATCTATACTGTGATACTATATTTACCAGTGAAACTCACAATCACTTATTATCACCGTTGTTTGGATGAAAGCATCACCTGGAAAATGGGTCTCATACAAGCCCGGGGGCTCAGTTACTGGTTTTTTTCTCTCTTGCCGAGGAAGTCCTTTACTGTCTCCTGTGCCTCAGTTACTTTGATTTTTCCCTTTAAGAAACTTACCTGTATCTTTTCCTGATTTTTAATATTCATACTCAAATTATTAAGTGCATTTAGTGCTTTTTCTTTAACTTTGGGAACACCACTGGAAATCATCCCTCCAATAACAGAAAGGCCATTCAAATTTCGGATTATATCCTGAAATATAAAAGATATTTAATGAGATTTTAAAAACTTTAAATTAAATGCTGAATGCTTTCCTCAAAGTTTCCCTTTTAACAAAAATGAAATGTGTGAATGAAGACTTCCAGAACAGACCACTCTGTTTAAAGACAGAGCCTGAGCAGATACTGCTTTATTGCTTCCCCTGAAATTAAGAATGGTCCTCTTTAGGGACAAAGTATTATTTGATATTACTGGAAAATGGCACAACACCTTTACTTTCAAAATCTGGCCTGCAAAGCATACTTAAAGCAGTTTAGATCATATTAAAGAATCAAAGAAAATTGTTGCATGATGATACTATAGAAGGTCAGAGTACCTAAAAGTCCTGAATGAACAGAACAGAATCTGAAGATGCAGCTTCATATTATGGAAGAAGTTCTGAAACTTCTTCTTTCCCATTACACTTGATTTTATTACAATTTTAATCTTTCTCACTTAGATTCTGAACTGTCACTGAAAGAAAATGTACTGTTTTCAAGAAAATGAAAATGGGCCTATGGGCCTTGGGCTTCAGTTACATGCTGTTCTATGAGATTTATATTACGAATACAGTTTTGGGAAGCCAGAATAGACAGCTGTCATAAATACCATACAAAAAGGACAAAATATACCATAAGGGTTTAAGCTTGGAGGTGAAACTTTTTAAAAGACATAAAGACCTGCATCCAGCTCGAAGTTTTTCTGCATCCTATGCCCAGCTGATTTGAAGGTACCCGGATAGTTGGAAGATCACTACTAATATGTAAACAGCACACAAGTTTGCGAGGATAAAAAATTACCTTATCTTGGTAAATTTTACATGTGAACCAGAAAGTATTTAACCTCCAAGTCAACCCTTTCATTAACATTTTGTAACTTCAAGCAAAGATACATTTTACAGCACTTTTAAAACACAGAACTCCGTAATGGCTTTAAGTTGTCCAAACACCACACTTTGATATATTCTGTGAAGCTGATAAGTTCTATTATTTGGGCTAGCAGAAATTAAAATCCATAAAAAGGATTTTAGAGCACGAGCTATCGTAGGTCTCAGTCCTGGGTCACTCTCCAGCAAAACAGCATTTCTCATCTGCCAGACTGGCACTGGACACGTTGTGCTCTACAGAACAATACTTGCCTGATTTACAGAGAAGGCAGCACTGTTGCTGAGAGTGATTAAAGCTTGCTCTTGAATTAATGGATCATCTGTGGCCTGGAGCAAATGAATAAGTTTCTGCAGAGAATCCGCATCCATGCTGTGGGTTGACGCTGGGGGACTGCTGTCTGTTGGTGTTCAAAAATTAAATATTTGATACTGAGTTTCAGACATTTCTCTTAAGTTACTACTCAACGTTTCTTACAAAGCTGAAATTTACCTCTCAGTTGTAGGGCACATTGCTCTAAGTTTGATTGTACCCAACCAGCATGTCATGGTAAAAAGACCATGTTTTACAACAGCAACATTTCCATCCTTTTTCCCCCCCGAGTCCTCTAATTACCTCTTCAAAGTAGAGAATGAAAGGAACACACAATTAGAGCTTAATGCATCTTACTCTCTGGTTAATCAACAGTAAACCTCCTTTTCAAAATTATTATGAATATTCACCAAACATGGGGTTTTTTGGAGAGGGGCAGGGGGTTGCGTCCTGAGATGAAATGTGGAAGTCTGTCTGCGAACTGTAGGAAAGCAATCCTTCTGATTTGCAGACTGCTGCTTCCAGAAATTAGATTAATGACATTTTCCTAGTACCCTGAGGTTCTCTGACAAACTAATAGCTACAATGCCACGAACACAGCTGCTCATGGCATCACTCAAACAACTAAGGAAGGCTGTTTCTGAGTCAGGATGATGTTATGGAGCGCCTGGCTTTGATAAAAGGGTGACACAAATGCCATCAAAGGCCATTTGCAGCTAGGTTGGAGGCAGAAGTATTTAGCTGAGCTGAGCTGGACACCCGATCTGTGACTGCCAGACTAGTCACAGCTGGCTTAGATGGCTTCTGAGAGCCCAACCCGTCCTTTAAATTCCACAGATCTGCTGCCACCATCTCACCAGGGGAACACCAAAGGACTCCTTGGGGNTGCACCGCCCGCGGAAGACACCGCCCCATCCGGGGCGGCTCAACAGCAGCCCCCCTTCCCTCGGGCCGGGGGAAGGGTTTGTTTCAGAGGAGGAAACAGGCTTCTCCCTCGGGGAGGGCTGCGCTGGCGGGCGGGAAGGGCGGTTCTGCGCCATGGCAGCCCCCAGGCCTAGGGAGGCAGACTGCGCTTCCCGCCGGTGGTCCAGGGAGTCGGCAGCCTGGTCCCGCTGGAACCACAAATTCCCTCGGGAGCGGCCCTGGGAGGGAGTTGTCCCCGTCCCTCAGCAGAGCCCTGCTGCCGGCTCGTCCTGCCCCTCAGCGCTGGCCAGAGCATCTCACTCCCCCCGCACTGCCCTGTGCTCGACTGGGGCATAGTTTTGTTCTACCGCTGTTGCCCCCAACCTGCTTAGAATAATTTACGAAAACTTTAAAACTTGAATCAAGATGAAACAAGGTAATTCTGCTTTTTAATCCATGTTTGAACCAGGTTTGAAATAAAGGAGAACTCGGTGAATTGCATTGGCGCTTTCCCTGAAGTGCTTAAAATTTTTTAATGTTAAATTACAGAAGTACCTCTAGATTTCAGCCGGATAATTCCCTCCTCTTTGAAACCTGTGGGTGCAACCCGTGGATTTTAATGGCCTGGCAAAGGTAAAGCTGGACCACACTTCAGATTCTGGTGGATTAGGTTTTTTTGTTGGCACAAGAGTAAATGAACTTCCATGAAATGTAACCAGCTCAGCGTGAGGGACTGTAGGGGAAAGACAGTGCGTTTGCCCTTAGGATTCTTAATGTGATTCTCAGTGTTTCGGAAAGAACTGAGTGAGAAAAAGAGGGTGTATCACCTTTGGAAAAAGGGTGAGGTTAAGCAGGCTGTGTACCGAGGTATTGTTAGGTCGTATAGGAAGAAAATTAGAGAGACAAAAGCCCACTTTGAACTCAGACTGGCCAATTCTGTTAAGGATAATAAGAAGAGCTTTTATAAATATATCAATGGAAAAAAGAAGGTTAGTAACAAACTCCACTCCTTACTTGATGTGGAGGGAAATGTAGTAACTAGGGATGAGGATAAGACAGAGGTACTCAATGCCTCCTTTGCCTCTGTTTTCAACAGTAGGGTCGATTGTCCTCACGACGATTGGATATCTAAGCTGGCAGATGGAGACAGGGTACAGTGTAGTCCTCCTGTTATTCACAAGGAAGTAGTTAGAGGCCTGCTGATCCATTTGGATCCCCATAGATCCATGTGACCGGATGGGATTCATCCCAGAGTGGTGAGAGAGCTGGCAGATGAGCTTGCTAAACCGCTCTCCATCATTTATCAGAAGTCTTGGAGCACATGTGATATCCCGGATGACTGGAAGTTGGCGAATGTGACCCCCA
>WEKX01004761.1:263819-290463 GCA_013390025.1 Pitta sordida
CAAACTCAACATGAGCCAGCAGTGTGCCCAGGCAGCCAAAAGGGCCAACGGCATCCTGGCCTGCATCAAGAATGGAGTGGCCAGTAGGTCAAGAGAGGTTATCCTTCCACTATATTCGGCACTGATTAGACCACACCTTGAGTTGTGGCCAGGCAGGGGTTGGTCTTTTCTCCTTGGTCTCTGGGGACAGGATGAGAGGTCATAGTCTTAAGCTTCAGCAGGAAAAGTTTAGACTTGATATTAGGAAAAGCTTTTTACTGAAAGAGTGATCTGTATTTGGAATCGGTTGCTCACAGAGGTGGTTGAGTCGCTGTCTCTGGAGGTGTTTAAGGGAAGGCTGGATGAGGTGCTGAATGATATGATCTAGATGTAGATGCCAAGTTAGTTGGGCTATAGGTTGGACTAGATGATCTTTGAGGTCCTTTCCAGCCTTATCTATACCGTGAATACTGTGAATGCTGTTTATTTAGTTTCCATTTATCACATTCATCTCTGTTTCCAAATCTGCAGCAGCTGTGTTTCAGTTTCCTTCATACAAAAATAAAAAGCACAATGTACATGTTTAAGAGACATCCTGATACTTTTAAGTTACCAAAGTAGATGCCATTTGCAAGCAGCTATTACAGCCAGGATTTCCATGGAAACATTAATAAATCTTGAGCCAAGTAGAATAATTAACGAGCAGCATAGCCATGCAGAACAAGTATCTCTCCTGAGACTCTGTCTCTAGATTATTCTTTTGTTTTTTAAGCACAAAATACCAAAATATAAGGTGTATTTCTTGATTCATCTGTTCAAAAATACCTCATATCCACATTTCCAAGCATAAGTTTTAGCCAGATAAGATAAATGAGGTGATGGTTGTCCTTGTATTAAGTAACATCAAACGTGCGACCTTTGAACATTTATACACATATTCTCAAAATTAAGGAGATAGAGTTCTAAGATGGCCATTTGCTAAAATCTTTTTATGATGAGATTGTGGTTTGGATATGGTCCAAACACCACTGGAGTCCAAGTAATCTTGTCCAAATAATTTAGTATTCCCTACTGCATCTGAGCATTTCCTTCCTGTCTGATTTCTCTCTCTCAGTTCTCATCCAAATTTAATTTTAAACAGTATTCATTAAAAATCAGGCAAACTGTAATCCTGCAAACACTCTGTGTATGACAACTTTCACTGCTGTTAGGAGCTGTGTTCTTAAAATGTTAGAATTAAAAATGGATGTAGAGCTGGCCTAAGATTTTTCTGTTGTGTGACCCAGATTCATTTTGCCATGAAGTGTAAATGGCTAAAGTGGTAGGAAGAAGAATAGGTGAGCAACATGGGACTCTTTCAGGTTGTTGAGAGTCTTGTAGAAGTCTAATAATAGTAAAAATAGCCAGACTTGTACAGACATAGTTGCTTGGCGTAATTGACATAAATGTTTACGATTTTAAATGTGGTCCAAGCAACACTGAAGAGTACTTGAAGGAGAATTGCAAGATCAGGTGTTACAATTCCTTCCTTAATTAAGTGATTAACATTCTAAAATGTTAAACCGAGGCATTACAGTCCAGTATATGGCTGGATAGTTTGGATATCTAGTGCTGAAGACCTTTCAGAATATTCAAACGAGAAGAGGTTGTCTGTGTTTCTTTGGAAAAAGTGGAAAATAAAGTCGAACAAAACTTAGAAGAAAAAATGGCAGACACATACTGTCTTAATCCAGCAGAGGGAGCAGCCGACCTGTGTTGAGGTTGGCTTTGGGAAATCTGTACATAGCAAAATTCGTCATGAAACCCATTTAACTGTCTATTATTTAGAATGTCATAAACTACAGTGATAAGTGATGGATTTTTTGTATTTTCTTGTTGTAGTCAACCATCAAGATACACCTTGCAAATTTTGTTCTTGTTAAGAGCATTGGAGAGGTGCTAAGGTTGGAGTCAGTTTGTTGATTGGTGCTGTAAATATTCGAGGTGTTAAACTGAAGACAGTAGCCTTTCACTTTGTCTGTGCACAAATTAATCATTTTCTTCACCTTTTCGTGTTGGTCTCAAATTCATAGAATCATAGAACAGTTTGGGTTGGAAGGAACCTTCAAAGATTATCTAGTCCAACCACCTTGCTGTGGGCAGGGGCACCTTTCACTCAATGAGTTTGCTCAAAGTCTTGTCCAGCATGACTTTGAACACTACCAGTAATGGTTTCTTGCCTCCATGTTGTGCATGGCTTTTGCTCTATATTTGCAGCATGGTTTTGATTTAGAGCCTTCCTCTTTTCCTTCCTCAGAAGGATTCAAGCACATGCTCCAAATTAATTTAATAATAGAAAGAGGCTGTATCATGAAAGGGAAGTAGTGTTGCTTGTGATGTTCTGAAATTTTAGCAGGTAGAGGAACTTCTAGTTTATAGTTTCCATTAAATAAATGACATTAGTTGCATTAGTTTTGAATGTTGTGAAATCGTTTGTTCTTACCTTTTTCTGAAATATGTTCACTACTGTTCGTACATTTCCTGTGAAAGTCACTTCCCCTCCTGCTTTACCTTCCAGTTAAAGTAATTAAGTAATTTCATGTTTAAGGTGTATTTAAAAAATTGTCTTTTGTAAATATGACATTTTTGAGGTTTGTAAATTCTCTTCCATTGAAGCTTTTGAATATCAGGACCAAAACTTCAGTTGGTGCAGAGGGAAGAGCAACAAGCTGTGATAGTATTTGCATTGACATGAATCACAAAGAAGATGGAGCACCCTCTTTTCTTAGTCACTGGACTTCATCCAAGAGTGCAGTTCCATTTGTAGGTGCTAGAGCTGTGCAATAATCAAGCCTGATGTTTTAGTATAACATCAGGATTAAGCTGCAAGAAAACTTTAGATATTGAGATTTTCTCCTGAGATTGTAGTGTAAACAAATAAGAAGATAAGAAAAAAAAAATGAACAAAATTTCATGGCAATAAGGATGCCTGGAGGAAAAACTGCTGGACCTTTGTAGAGGAAGGCGATGAAAAATCTTAATTCAGCATGAATTGAATTCTATGTTACATATAGGTCTATACATATCATTTTTTAGGGTTCAGGTTCAGTAGGTGTGTTGTCATGAATAGAACTCTTTAGTAAGGGACTGTTCTCTTGAAATACTGAGTTTAGTAAAATGCCTCATTGTTGTCAGAAAATTACAGTGTTCATCACTGGATTCAAATTGACCCCCCAAAGACAGTGCTGATCTATTTGGATGGGAGTTTGAAAAACTTAAATAATGAGAACTGGAAAAGAACATGAATAGAGATTGGAAAATTAGATTCAGCTTTATTTTTCTCTAATGTTACTGTTATTTTATGTCAAAACCAGTCAGTTCTGAGTTTCTGCCTGTTCCAGTCCTTTGACATTTCTGAATTTTAATCATCTCTGTTTTGCCAGGAATATGGTGGTATAGCCAGGAATAAAAGGATAACTTGCACTGGGTAAAAAGTCCATGTTCTTTTTTACTTTTTCTTTGGTTTCCTTTGTGCTTGGGACTAGGTAGCTCATACTTTATATAATCCAACTTTTCCTTTGAAAAATGGTCACAATACATATGTATGTTTTAAAATGTGATAACCACCATAAATGAACAAGTTCACAGATTTCTTTGTTATAAGTATGTATATAAAATTTGATGATACTCCATTTAGAATAAGTAGGTATGGGCTACAGTAAACCCTCAAATTTTGTGGGGATGCAGGACCAGAAGAGTCCCGTGATAGCTGAGGTCTGTGAATAAGCGGTTCATACATATGTAAATGAGTCATGCCTATAGCCCCACCCCTCATCCCCAGAGAGCTGGAGGGCGTTCCCAGCACCTCCATGTTATGGGACAGGAGAGTGAAAGGGGGTCTTCTCTGCTCCTCCCTGGAGCAGCAGGCAGGGACGAGGGAGGGGAGAGAAGCGTTGCCATGCTGCACCATGCCACGAGAGGATCCCATTGGCTTGTGCCCTGCCACTGCCCCCATGACCAGCCCAGGGATGAGCCAGGTGTCAGCAGCAGCTCAGGGCTTCCCCAGGACTCTGGTGCAGCACTCTGCCAAACCCCCGTCCCTTCACAGCCCCAGGGCGAGCAGCTGTAAAAAAACATTGGCGCTGTGTTATAAAGCTTCCCTGCGATGTAATCTCTCCAACACTCATAAGGGAGGGAACTCTGGGCAATTCCTGAGCGAGCCAGAGGTGCCATCCTGCTGCCCCTTGGTGCAGGCTGGTTCCACCTCCCAGCACGGCAAAGACACTCTGCGCATATGCAGCCGTCCCGGGCTCACATGATATGGGAAAACCCCATGATCCACAGAGGGAAGACAAAGATGTCTTTGCAGGGAAAAAACCCGTGAAGATTTGAAGCCGCTAAATGTGAGCCGTGAAGAACTGAGGGATTACTGTATTTTGTTTTGAAAAACATGCAGTGCTAACCATATAGGGGGTACAACTCTGTTAGGAACACTGGTGTAAATCCTGACAAAGAACCACAGAATTGGCAGGGGGGTGAATATTTTCCAGCTGTACCGTGGTTAAGCTTGGTGAGCATTTGTCTGAGTTGTTTTTAGTCATCTTAAAAATCACAGGTGTTGGAAGACACAACAATCTCTGCAGGCGGTTTATTCCCATACTTCATAACCCTTTCTACTACAAATATTTTCCTATTACAATAGACTTTATTGCTACAAAAATGCCTTTCCCCCCTCTTTTTGTCTTATGCACCAGGGACAAGGAAGATTATTCCTTTTTCTTTTAATGCAGCATTTCTAAGATTGCCTCAATTCAGAGTTTTGTTTAATTATCACAGAAGTTGGACTGGAAGGGTGGCATGTTGAATTTATAATTGCTCCCAACAATATTTTATTACATTATTATACTATATTTTATTTATTATATTATCAGGGAGATTCTGGCAAATGAATGTAATCATATAAAGTCTAATTTATTCAGTACTATTTCCAACAAATCACATATGGAGACATAGTGCATTTTAATACATACATCAGCAATATATGACTCATTTGAAATACAGTTTCTCTTCTGAATCTAAGTATTTCTTTTTCTTTCTGTTCTGAATCTAAGCATTTCTCTAGCTGAGAAGGAAAGTGGGGTTTTTACCAAAGGTTAAAATTGGTAAGATATAAGCTGAATGTGTATTCTGTTACATTGCAGGGTGGTTGTATTGCTAAGAAAATATAAATAACACTCAAGTAAATGCATGTATCTAGCACTTTAAAATTATTTCCTGTAAACACTCAAATGTCCTCCCATAAATACAGGTCTGTACATTAATAAAGTATAGATGAGAGCAGCAGGATTTTGTGCTGGTGGAAGCAGGCAAATTTTTATTGCTCAGTACTTCAGAAAATTACAAACAAGTAGAAATTTTATTAAAACAAATGAATGAATTGCTACTGGAAAATATTATCAACATGTATTTTATTTAAGTTGTAAATAACAAGCATCAGTTCTATTCAGAACTGTTGAGCTTGACTACTTTTTATTTCACAGCAAATTGCAGAATTTTGCAGATTTTACTTCATTCAGGTCAAAAGCTATATTAAATTACTCATTCTGTTTTACAGACCAGAGGATGGATGAGATATAATCTGCTGAAAAGGAAAAAAAAGAAAAAAGCCAAAGTGTAAGATGGCTCTTGCATAAGCCCTTTATGGTGACCAAATATTTAGAATTATTATACAGAAGTGGAACATGTGGGTGCAGATTCACAAGGAGAAAAAGACATGTAAGTCTATGTACCTGCTCTGCATAACGAGAAATACATATTATCTGATAGAAATTTATGATATAGAATTGAAATAAATGCTTGGTCCTACTATTTATGTAGCTACCTTTGTGCAGGATGCCATTCATTCATTGAGCTGTGGCAACTTAATGCCATGAGTGCCAGGAGAGGCATTCTCTGTGTTCCTTGCTAGGACAAATGATGTTGGTATTCTTCTCTGAAGACTGAGCAGTGATGCTGATGCAAAGCAGGCTCGGGAGGTTGTAGGGAAATGGAGTTTATGTCAGAAGTACAGGATAGAATGAACTAGAATCATTTTTTGCAGGATGAAGAGTACAGTGATAGGGATATCCTGTGGATAAAACAGGAGGGATCACAAACTTGGAGTCTTACCTTCAGTTAGAGGGAATGCATGATGAGAGGTGGAGATGGAGTAAAAGTCAAAATTAGAAGGTCAAAAGACAGACCGGTATCTTAAAATACTTAACTACAGTCATACCTCAGTTTTTCGCGCTGTCATATTCGTCTTCTTATATACGTGGACATTTTTCCCGCAGTCGTTATTCAGTTATTCATGGATTGCTGCATTATTGTGCAGGACGGTGCAGGGTGACCCTGGCCCCAGCTGGCCCTGCCAGGAGTCAGGAAGTCTTTAACGGTAGCACAGGGACCCATGAAGGGCGCGTTCCAGCCCTTCGGGCACACCAGCCAGCCTGGACTTGCCAGTGCGTATGTGCATATGCAAATATTCATAGCCTCAGGCAAAGCACTCCTGCCAGTGCTCACTGCTGCAGTTAAAGGGAAAAAAAACCAACTCCCAGGCTCCTCGCTGCTGTAAGGATCCCAGGATGTTGCAGTGTTTCAAAGTTGCCATATTTCTGGCAATAATTTGCTGTATTAAGGTCTGACCCATATTCACAGATTAAAGGTTTCACAGGACCCCCAAGAGACCTGTAATCTGCCAATACGAAGGTATGACTGTACTTAAAATTTTAATCTGACTCAACTGAGTTCATTAAAGATACCCTGTTTCTGAAGAGTATCAGGGCATGCTAAGGGAATAATAGTCTTAAATTATTTTCCATCTTAATAGCAGTTGCAATGATTAGTTTGACTTCCATAATTAGATTAAAATCCATATAACTGAGTAATTTTCTAGTTGTGTATGCTTGTATTGTGTACACTTCTGTAGACATTTTTGGTGCAAAAAGCCACCTAAACATAGGTGTCTGGTGTAATTCAGCATGCCCTGGGATATTCCGGGCAAGGCTGGAGCAGACAGGTCTCCATTTTAAAGCTCAAGCAGTGCAAGAATCTTCTGCTGATATTTTCTGGATATCTGGATAATCTGTGGCATCTGAGATGGCATTAATTTTAAAAAAAACAGAATTAAACCATCAATGATTATAACGTATAATAAGCCTAATGGGTCAGAAGAGCTCACATTGCTAAAAAAGGGCGAACAAATTTTTAGGGTGCAGAGGGTTAGGAACTGAAACATGAAGACAACACAATAGTGCAGGGGTTTGGGGGGAGGGAGGCATGGAAGCACTCAGGGCTCGGGAATGCCTTCTATAGAGTCTCCTTCAGGACACACCAGAGAGAGCAGGCTAAACCAGCTGTGCTGAAAGTACTTTTGCAAGTATTTTGTCTATGTGGGATTAGTCATGCAAGTTGATACATTTGTGGGCTGGAAGCTAGGGCTGTGAAGCTTTGAGGCAAGCTAGAAAATAATGGCTTTATGTGCAGCGGGAACCACAATCATTACAGAAGAGCAGGAAGTGTACTGAAATGCTTCCATGTTGTATTTAAGAAGATTGCAGGTCCCTTGATCCAGAGAGCATTACAAATCTGTGTGGCTGTCACCTGGCTTCTTTTTCTTGAGCTGTCACTATTTTCTTCAGTGTGGGAATTGTAGCAAGAGCTCTTTTGTTTATAAGACTGACCAGAGGTTTGCTCTAGCTGAGTATCTAACCATCTGCTGCAGAAAGGCAGAGCTCTTTTTCTTTTCCTCTCTTCCTTCCTCTCTGCTTTCTCTCCCTCTGTGAATCTTCATGTTCTCTTTTTGGTGGGTCCAGTATGGAGATACAATCTCCTCCAACAGGAGATTGTTACTGGGTGCTATCTCCTCCAGGCCAAATCTGTGTATCCTCTGAGAAAGACTGCAGAAAGTAAAGCAAGCCTGGACTTCTCAAAGTTCTGGAACCTATGGTAAGGATCTTTTATTGTCTCAGGCAGTATAGATGATATTTGGTCATGGGTCATTTAAAAATCACTGGGTATTTTGTAAATATAATTTTAAGTGTACTACCATTTGTTGCAGCTTTCTGTTCTGCTCCTGTGCAGAAAAAAAAATCTACCAGTTTGTATTTATGGCTAGACAAGATCTGTCCTCATGGCCAGCTGGAAACTATCTGCTTGTTAAATTATAGTTTCCTAAAAACGTCAGTGGTACCACAGTACTTTGATGTTGAGTTATTGACAGAAAGTGATTGCTGTGCTTTAAATGTGGCTGCTGTGGTCTTGACACTGAGTTTAAATCAGGTTGAATTTTGAAGTTAAGGAAATAATCCACATGTCCAAATTAAACAGAGTTCTGGTTGGAGAAGTCCATGGTGGATCCAACTATAATTATCACAGATGCAGGTCTTTGAAAGGTTGTACAGGAAGAATTTGCTGTTGAAAAGGACCTACACATTTGTGTCCCTTGAAAGATCTCTGTAAGTCCTCAACTGCATTCTGAACCACCTAAATATCTTCAAAATGGGTATGGCTATAGCAGGCTTCCAAGATTCCAGAATAAGGACATAAAGCCAGAAAACCTGATTTTTAAGTTGTTTTAAGGAGTTTATATGAGGTGAACAGGGACAGCTTGTTGGACAGTAGCATATTTTGAGAAGCAGGCAAATTACCTGGATGTATGTGGTTACCTATGTGATTAAATGCTTGTAAGAAAAGACACATTATCAGCAATTTTCCTACCTGATTTGTCCTTTTCTAGCTAATGAAATTGTAGCCTTTGGATAGTTGCTATAGATTGATGCATAAAATCTTTTAAATTCTCAGTATACTCTTGTGCATATTTCCTTTAATTGAGCCTGACCTCTGTGATAAAAATGGGTTCTAGTTGGTATGTTTTGCAATCCTTTTCATTTCAGTAGAACTGCACAGAATATAAATCAGAATGAAAGTATTTCTTAAATAACATCTCCTTTTTATTCTACCACTTTTAGTTATTTATTATAAAGCATATTTCAGTATAACCAAGGTAATCTACACTTCAGTAATCCACCCATTCTACACTTAGACAGGTAGTCACTCTTTCTTCACTTCTTAGCTATGCTAATTACCAGAGGTGAAACAAAATTTACAATTACATACTGCCATAATGAAAAAGAGGTTTTGTCACATACATTACTGTATGGAAAGTTGTATAGCTGATATGGGAATACTCTTCTACAAACCACAGTGACATTTTTGGTCTGTTTTCACACATACATATCTTAAGCAAAAGTTCTTTGAAAATGTGTATTATTAAGAAAAGATTGTCTTCAGTGACATGATATGGAATAAAATTAGATAGTTTTATTGTATTTTTGCTACCAGCCAATTACCATATGAAGTTTTGTCCTGGTTTGAGTGGGTTTTTTTCCCTCTGGCAATGAGGGGGGCTAACAGCTACTGCCTGGGCCTCTGCCACTGCCAAGGAAACCAAGGTCATGAGCAGATGGAGGCGCCTCTGTGATAACATATTTAACAAAGGAGAAAAAAAGTGAGTAACAGCAAAGAAGATGGCTGGAGAAGAGCCTGTGAGAGGTTGAGCAGCCATGAAGGTACGGCCAGGCAGGCCGGAGGAGGGGTGGGAGGTGTCCAGGCGTCTCACTGCTGCTTGTAGGATGGACCGTAGTGAAGCAGACTGTCTGCCTGCAAACCTATGGAATAGAGAGAGAGAGAGCATAGATGTAGAATCCACCTGCAGCTACACTGAAGATGGAGGATCAACNTATTCCTCACTTATGGCTTGCCTTGTTTTGCCTGTGATAAACCTTTTTTTCCCATTTTTTTCTTCCGGGAGATGTTGTGGGTGAATCTCTGGCATCCAGCCATGGTCAAGCCATGACAAGTTTAAACTATTGCCATCGATGTATTATCAATATGCCACTTTCATATTGTAGAGTTATGACAGTAATTACATTACAAGCATAAAATTTGTATTCCATAGAAATTGCTTTAGGAAAAGTGATGTGGGATTTTATTAACTGTGTTCCTTTCTGGTTTCTTCTTCGTACTTAGAACTGCACATTTTAAGTGTTGCGTAACAGTTATTTATATTTCAGCATATGGTGCAGTAATTTAGTACTGCAAATGGTTATGAATATGGAACATTCTAGTATGTAAACATGTAGTAAATATTATGCATCCATATGTGTTACATTTGAATCTTTGAGGTTACTATTCTTTTCACTGGCCTAGCTTTCAAGTATTAGTAAGAATTCCTTTTTTTAAAATTGTAATTCTCTCTTTAACCTATGTCTTCACTCTATGCTTCACCATTTTTCCATTTTGCTGCCTATATTCTCCTCCATATGTCCAGCCATAGTGAAACAACATGAGTATGAGATCTGTAAAATTACTTTAAATGCAGCCCTTCTTCTTTCATTCCATTCTCCACATCCAGCAATATCCATATGACTGAACACTTCTAGAATACCATGGAATGGTTTATATTATGTGTGAAATGCTGTAATATGACAAATAAGATTGGAATGCAAACATGTGCTTAAGTATATCAGAATGACAGAATCCAGCTCCACTGAGATAATTATCACAGAATCACAGCATGGTGGAGGTTGGCAAGGATCCCTGGAGGTAACTGCTCCAGCCCCTGGCTCAAGGAGGCTGCTTGCCTAGGACTGTGGACATATGGCATTTGAATTTCTCCCAAGAATAGAGACTCCACAATCTCCCTGAGCAACCTGTGCTCAGTTGCCCTCATGGTATAAAAGTGTTCCCTGGGGTTTAAATGGCACCCCCTGTGTTTCAGTGTGTTCCCGTTGCCTTTTGTGTCCTTGTCACAGGACCCCCCCTGGAAGACCCTGGCTCCATCTTTGCACCTGCCCATCAGGTATTTGTGTACCTTGGTACGACCCCCTGAGCAGTCACAGCTGAACAGTCACAGCTCTGAAGGAAATAAGCATAATAAGAAGCATACATAAGCATAAATAAGCATATTTCCTGTAAGGAAACATGCTCCTATTCCTTAGTCATCTTTTTGCTCCCTATTGGACTCTCTCCAGAGTGTCTATGTCCCTTAGGTATTGGGAAGTCCAAGACTGAACACAGTACTGCAGATGTGCCTCAGTAGTGCTGAGGGGAAAGATCACCTCTCTGGATCTCTTGGCAACTGTTCTCCTAATGCAGCCCCGGGTACTATCCACCTTCTTTGTGGCAAGGGCACATTGAGGTCTCATGTCCAACTTGGTGTTTACCAGGACCTGCAGGTCCTTTCTGCCAGCCTGTTTTCAAAATGGATTGTCCCCAGCATGTTCCTCCCCAGATACACTCCCACTGCTGAACTTCACAGGGTTCCCGTTATCCCCTTTCTCCAGCCTGTCCAGGTCCCTCTGGATGGCAGCATGACCCTCTGGTGTATCTGCTCCCTGTTTGGTGTCATCTGCAAACTTACTGAGAGCACGTTCTTTCTCATTTCTGCCTCATTGCCCAGATCATTTGTGAAGATGTTAAACAGGACTCGATCCAGTATTGACCCTTAGGGTATACTGCTACTTACTGGTCTCCAACAGGAGGCTCATTGACAAAAAAACAACAAAAAAATAATCTAAGTGTGGACCAAGATATTAATGCAGTGTTCAAGTTTTCGCACAAATAATTGATTCTACATGTGCACGTGACTATGGTCAGAGATTAATTCCCTTTGTGACCACGTTTTGCAATAGTTTCAGGTCAGGAAGCTTTTTCTCCACTGAGCAGAGAAGTGGGCAGGAAAACTAAAAGCATTTATGGTCAGTGTGGGAGGTTAAGTGCTGACTGTGGAAGTGTACTGATTAATTAGGCATCACCTGCATCCAGCTTGTTATTCAGCCATTTTGTCATAGAGTGAAAACATCTTGCTAGTGTTTTCATTAGAAAAAACTCTTCTGCAACAAGTAGGCAAGATCTCAAGAAATGTTTTCAGTTCCTGGCACAGCTTTACTTCAGTATTTCTGAAGCAGGAGAAGCTTCCTGATTGTCTCTTTTCTAGCCTACATTTTAATTGAATGCAAATGTATAAAAAAAGAAAAGAAATTATGTTTTTATTTTCTAAACAAAATAGTGTATTTTTGTGTTTTGAGACTACAATGCATTTATTATTTAAACAGATAACACATAATTGAAATTGTTGATGCAGCCTATAACAATTTCAGTGTGATTTCTTTGTTTTAGAAAGTGACTGTATAATTAAGGGTGAGAACAATTGGCTCTCTAGATTGGTGATGGGAAAGAACAATTTACCAAGAATAAAACATATATTTGATCATGGTCTTGGCTTTTAAATCACACGATAAAACAACATTCTCAGTGATATCAGCATACCAGTTGTTTAGTGAAATAATTTAATCCAATATCATAACAAACTTTGGCAGCTAATAAAGAAAGCAAGCCAAAATGTTAAATTCTTCTACGATTTTATTTTTCTAAAAAACAGAAAATCACAGTAATGTTTATTGTGTTTAGAGATAAAAACAGTTGTGATAAAATTACATTTTATATATAAACTGCCTTTTCTGTCACATTATTTAACTGATTCATATCTAGTGTTGATTATATCAGTTGGAATATCAGAATGTTAATTGCTATCCATTTCCATTTCTCTTACATATCAAAGACACTAATTTCAATTTATCTACCTATAAAATTTGCATTTTTCATATTTGTTGATAATTAATGTTCTATGGACTCAAAATCAAAGATTATGTCCATTTACAGCGACTTGGTGTTATTTTAAACAAATGGTAATGAATCATATATCACAGTCTAGAGGGGCTTTTAGAAAACCATGATTTGGTTGTTTCTTCTAACTTTGAAGATGCACAGTAGGTTTTTTTAAGTAATGATACATTTAAATCAGTGTGCTATTGCTATTTAGATTAATTAGATATGTTTTTATGTTAAAACTCACTGATACTTATCATATAGCCTACTTCACAGGTTCACAGCTTGTGCCATTCTTTTGAAGTTCCTGTGGATGGTTTAAGATAAGTTCAAAACTAATGTTGTATCTTTTTTTAGTGATTAAAACTCATATTAAGATTCTCTTCTCTTGACATTTTTTCAGCTACCACGCTGAGTTGAACTGTCTGTTCAGTTATAGGCTACAGATGTGGTGAACCTACAGTTCTGACCTCATCCTTTCAGTGAAATCCAAGATTACACAGATTTTGGCAACATGATTTTATTGTTAATGTTCAAGCAGCAATTGTATTAACTGTGGCTTAGGTGTGTTCAGATGGCTAATTATGTTGATTTTTTTTTGTAAATTAATTAACCACTGTTTTTAAAAATAGGTTTTGTGTAGTCTTAACTTTGGTTTGTGGTGTATTCATGAGGTAATAGTAATTGTCTAGTATCTGCATGTGAATGTTAATATGATCCCAGCTCAGACTTTTTGGCAAATCAATGTGTTATTATGCCAAAGAAGAATTGCTGTATGAGATGCATGGATGATAGGTCAGCTCTTTGTGGTATTCCTCCACCTCCACAGTGATGTTAGATAATCATTTGTCTTGCATGTGTGACTGAGAACTGCATTTAAATGTTTCCATTCATATTCATAGTGCAGGAGCTAAAATCTCCTCAGAAGCTTTGGAAGTGTTTTAGTTCCAGCAGTGGTTGTAGTATTGACAGATCTATCCATGTTTCCTGCAATCTGTCATGGCAAAATATGGCACAAAATACTCTTTTCTGTGTTTCATGTGGCTGTGTAGAGAGAGGGGCACTGCCTCTGTGGAGCCCTGTAGTTACCCCATAACTGGGGTTCAGCCAGTCTAAGTGTCGGGTCCTACACTTCGGTTACAGTAACCCCATGCAGAACTATAGGCTGGGGTTGGAGTGGCTGCAGGATGATCAGGTGGAAAGGGACCTGGGAGTGCTGGTTGATAGAAAACTTACCATGAGCCAGCAGTGTGCCCAGGTGGCCAGAAAANCACTCCTAGCACATACACTGCATGTTGGGAAGACAAGGATTTTGTCTTCATGCTCTTGTATCATGTAATTATTTCCTTGGTGTGGGCAGAGAAAGGAGGGGAATCAAGAGAGAAAGTACTGAAAGGGGCGACTTTAAGTGCATATAAAGGAAGAGGAAGGCCCAGGATCTTCTTTTGGACGTGGAAGTGCTTCTGGGACTTTTGTGTTTAAATAGTACAGAAACATAGAGATTGGTTTGTGGCTGTGGTGCTTGATGAGGGGAAGCTCAGAGAAATAAAAATTAACTCTATAATGTGGAAGTTTTTACCAGTTGTTAGTCATTTCCCCCATAGGTATGTTTTTCAGATATGTCATTATCTTCTTCCTTATGCTACCACCTTCTACACTATCTTCTGAACTCCTATATGCTTCTCCTGTTCAGTCTTTTCTCAAAGACTACTAGTCACTGTCAGGAGAACATTCTAACCTTTATTACTCTTGCCCCAATGTAGTATTTCCATTTTTGTGTTCTTTTTTTATTTACGGTTACAATTCTATTCTGCCATATCCTCAGCGTGGGTGTCTGCAAATGCCAATATGCAGAAACTCTAATGTGTTTCAGATAGCTTTTCAAGGAAAGGTTCCCCCCAGACTCCCTCCCTCAACTTTATTATCACTATCATTATTATAGGAAACTATGCCACCAGTTGAATATTTCTATGTCTATTTTGAAACAATTCTCCAGTATTCAAAACATTGAAATACACAATAACTTTAGACAGTGAGGAATAAAATTATAGTGCATTGTAGTTAAAAGAATAGAATTTCCAACTACTCCTTGAAAACTCCAGGGGCCATCTAAGGAAAAGAGTAGCAAGGACAATTCCATTATTTAAAACTTCAGACCATTCTTCTCTTCACTGCTAGAAGTCTTTTCATTTGTTGATTCCCAGATGTCTAATTGGATCATCTCTTAAGTACTGAATTTCCTTTGATGTTATTGCACAAGTGTTTTTTCATGGGGTTTCTGAGCTGACACTGATTTCACAAATTCTCATGGAAACATTTATTTGCAGGATAGTTGTTGAACCGTTTTCCTTGTTGCTCTGTCCCTCCCTCACAGATTTCACTTAACAGCTGTTACCAAACATCTTGTGCTATTAGATATAATCAGGATGTTCAGCTCATTATCCCCCTTGAACTTTCAACAAATGCAGCACATTCTGGTGCCCCTTTGAGAACCCCGAATGATCACACCCCTCCCTTAACTCTGGCTTCTACTGAACAATTGTCCCATTTATTACTGTGTAGCAAAGGTTTTAGCCTTGATCCTAAAGTGATCTTTTTGGGAATCCCCAGGGTCACTGCTTGTGGTCCTCAGCCTTATTTCGCTGCTTTTCCAACAGGTACCTTTTGCTGACCATGGAGACCAGAGATCTCTCCTGTGTTTGTTTTCTAGATTGTCTTTCCTACCCAGACTTTAGCCTACCTTAAACTAGGATTTTTTTTCCTAGCACCAACTCTTAGCAGAAATTACCTTATCATAGTTTATAAATACGTTTTTTCCTACTCAACCTTTCTCCATTGGCCGTGCTACCAGGAACAGATGTTCTGATGTGGTTTCATATTCTGTCCTTTTCAATCAATCCCAGTACTTCTGCATTGAAATAGTCCTCCAGAATTCGAGAGGAGAATGAGAACTCCACTTAATGCTGGCTAGAGAACTCCACTTAATGTTGGCTACTACTTGTGCCAGACTTTTTTTTTTGTTTTTACTTTCAGCACTTTTAAATTTCCAGAATATTCCCCATTTAGTGAATATTACTGGCCAAATGGGATTTTCTTCTCTGTTCCATCTTATCAAGATTAGCCTTTAATAGTTGAGATGATACTTAAGATATTTCCAGGAACAGGGTGAGTCAGATAGTGTTGTATTTTTGCTGTGAAGTTTTTGAAAGATGGTGTGGAATAAATGGCTAAATTACCCAGTTTGCATATATTCTTAATCTGAATAATGGAGGACACGAAGGAATGCAGTTAATAATAGGATGTGTTTGCTTTGAGATTCTTTGGCATTCCTACCACCCTTAGTAAAGCCTCAATTTTTCCTTTATGTTGTTTTTTTATTTCATATTAACACGAAAGCAATGAGTACTTTGTATTGCGAAATGTAAATGTATTGCAAATTTGTAAAACAAAATGTGGGACCTTTGAGGCTTGTAGTTAAAGAACCAGAGCTCTGCACAAACACCATAATTGTCTGCAGATCTTTAAAGGAGCAAATTTTCTCCCCAGAGTTTTCCAGAACTTATACCAAGAGAAATTTGAAGTTTTTGCCCTATATTAATGCATTTCTTACTGGTCAAAGTATGTATATTATGTCACAAAGAACTTTAGAGATATCATCTCCTTAGCTGAGGAATTTGTACACCTCTATTACTGTAGCATTAGGCTAATCACAGGTTTTAATTAATGGATATTCACACAGATGGTTGTGTGATAATGAGGTGCTATAATGGACATTTTACAAATGAGCTGAGAGAAGGATGAACTTTGAGAATATTCCACACTTCCAGTGATCTCTGAAAAGCACTTACCTTCACTTTGGACGGGCACTGGCGTGTTGGATGCAGACCACAGTGATCCTCAACACCTACAAGTGGTGTCATGTAATCTGAGTCAAACTGATACGACCTAAAATTCTTCCTAGAAAGAAGATTTCTTCTGCTCTGCCTGCTGCAAAACCCAAACAAGGCTGTTATGAGCATGTGAAGCTCTTTGGACCAACCATGTCTTGGCTACTCCTGGTTTTAAGGCACCTCAGGCACAGGAGGCTCAGAGGCTGAATTACTCACTCAAGACTGAGCAGGAACACTGGTAAATCAGCAGGTACAACCCACCTTCTGTGTTTGAATCCTAACCAGTGTAACAACTGCCGTTCCTGTTTTTCTAGAACTGTATTTAAGGTTAGTTTTCAGTTTGGTTTTTTAGTATACAATAAAACAAGAGGAAGTCAATACAAAAAGTCTTAGAAATGCTTTCTGGGAATATTTTAGGAATCTGATACATACAAAGAACTGTCAATACATTCAAGAAAAATGTGTCTTGGTCACAGTCCTGCAGCTATTTCTGTGGGAACAAATAAGCTGTGTTCGTACACAAGGCAGCTCCTCCCCACCACATTATGTACATTTGTGTCTATTGATTTCTATTGTATAGTTTCAAATATTTGCCAAAATATGTCACAACAATGTCCGGAACAAATTGCCAGAAACAATTACTGGATGAAGGATGCTGGATAACTAATGCCGTTGTCTAGTTATTACCTGCAATAAACAGAAATTTGTGTAGGCAGAAGGTCCTACAAACAATCAGTACAATTAGCAAAAAATGTAAACAGTATCTTTCCTTATCAGGATATCAAATATTTAAATGTACTCAAAAAAGGGTTCCCTTATTAGCCTATGACAGTGACAATTACACCATGCTTCTTTACTGTTTGAACTGTTTGCTCTTTGTGTCGTTCCCATTCCTCATCATCTTTGTCCAGATCAAAAGTTTCTGGATATACAGGAAGCTTGTCTTTTGGGCACTCCTCGTAATAACTTCGAACATATTTTCCAACAGACCATCCTTTGTATTCCTCAGGCATTTTGCATTCTAGGCCATTGTAGTGAACATTGTAGTGGTGCTTCAGCCAGTAGAAGAGATAATGAATGTTGTAATCACATCGCCAAGGATTCTCCCTTAGCCACAGTATCTTCAGAAAGTAAAGATCTTCCAGTACTCCATATTCAAAATTCTGTAAGCTATTGTTTGATAGATCCAGCTCCTCTAAGTTATTGAGACCTGAGAAGGCAGCTAGTCAATAGAAAAAGAGTTATTGGTACCCTAGAAAGATAACCTAGGGGGGAAAAAAGTGTATTTCTGACAGGAAATGCTCACATATCTACGACAGGAAAACCTTTTCATAACTAAATAATTATGTATGACTCTTTTTTGGCTTCTAGATTTTTAAATCCTTTCCCCCTCTCCCCCCCGATTTATATCTGATAGGGACGTTATCAAAGTCTATAATTAATAAAATAGAAATAACTTTTTAATGAATGTTTAAAATTATTCTTACCAGGATCAATGTAAGATATTCCATTGCTGTTTAGGTTTAATATCTTCAGTTCACTGACGTCTTCAAACTCTTTGGCTCGTAGTTGTCTAATTTTGTTGTTGGACAAATCAAGTTTAGCTATATCTGGAGGTATGTTACCTGGAACCTTCTTTAAATCTTAAAAAAACGAAAAAGACACAACTTGGATCAGTTCTAGATTATTCTTATGGCTTAGGTATCACAGTTGCACAACACAGTTTTGTTAGTCTAACATTGCTGCTTGTTTCCTTTCCCTTTTATCCCCTGTTCTAGTGTCACCATGTTTTTTCAACTTCTGCATTTCATTCTTTGTTTATTTGTATCTTTACATTTCCTGTGGAAATTCTTTCTCTTCGTTAGTGCTTATAGTAAAGCCTCTTTTTGTGTTTTCTATATTTTAGTAGAACTAGACTATTTATTCACATAGGGATAGGACAGATAGTGAAGATCCTATAGTCAAAAAAGTGTGTGAAGGGCTTGATGATTTAAAGAAAAGAAACCAGAGTAACTATATTAACAAAACATCCAGGCAGCATATTGGTATTTTGTCTGCTTCTCTATCCTACTTGTGTCATTGGCATTACCAGAGTAGCCAAGGACCTCTCAGTCATCTGAGTTCATATCCTTACAGGGTTGCTTGCAAAAGAGTTCCAGAAAGAATAGCTCCTAGTCCAGTGGTAAGGCCATGGGCTAGGGAAGTGCAGGCTGTGCTTTAAATCCTCTCAGGGCAACATTAACAACCCAAATCTCCAGGATTATATTTGCTCAATGAGTGTTCTAGTCCTGTGCCATCATTGCCAGACTAGGAGTGGTATCTCTTGCTTGAACATCTTTGAATGAAAGCAAGTAATTTCTGGCTGTGTGCTGAAATTTGTGTGGTCACTGTGCTCCTGAAGTTCTGGAGCTGTCTAATGAATCATGTATTTTTGAGGCTAAAGCAAGATATCAGAGCCTTCCTGTCTTATATCTGATTATTAGGAGAGCTTTGGTATTAAAAATACATAAATATTATAACTACTCCAGTCTGCTCTGGTTGGATTGCTTCCTGCCTGTGCAGATGTCAAAGTTTCAGGGCCTTTTTATCACAAAATGAATGCTTGAAATTAGAGACTTGGAAAGTTTGGCCATACTAGAAAGCAGATTTTTTTTTTTACTCTTCTTGCAAATACAATTTCCTTGCAGAAAAGCAAACAGAGATTACTTTTGCTTCCAGCTTTTCTTTGTAAAACAGAATCCAAGGCATAAGATATTTTGTTCTGAAAAAGTGAACATATAAATGTATTTTTAAGATGTTCCTTTAATGAACTTTTTGACATTAATTGAAAGTTCCTGACCTGTTGCCATACCTCCTTAGAGGTACTTATACTCTGATATACTCCTTGTCATTCCATCCCTTCCATAGTAAAGGACAATGGATTGCAGTTTCTCATATCATCTTACTGGTTTGGAAACTGATGCATGTTTTTTTTCTATTCTGAAGTCTTGTCCACATGTATTTAGAGCAATTTTTGTGTTTTCCCAGAATTTTTTATACATTTTACTCCTATTTCTGATGCAAATTCCAATGCTGCACAGTAATGGTATATAAAGACAGTAAGAACTATGCTTTCATCAAAGATTACCATGTGTTCAGAAATGCCAAATATCCATGGGATATCTGCATCCAGCTGTTAAGCATATGCACTGTAGATCTGGTACTTCCTAAAAAATATTGGAACATACCAATGTATCCATGCTAGACATTCAGGAAGTTCTGGACTGAAGACAGTAAAGCATTTTTTAAATACCCTAAACCCCTGTGAAACTCTCACAGAAGTCAGACCACATGGAATTTTTCTATAAACGCAGAGAAAAAAATACATTTTTCTTGCTAAAAGTTTGTGAGTATATTCATGTATTCAGCTCATCTCTTTGATACCACTAAATGGGGAGAGCTGTAAAGTCAGTCTTATATTAAGATTTTAATATATCACTGGTTTTTGTTCAATAACATAGTTTACTGGATAGTGTTTTTTAATACTAAAAAATTAATAAATGTTAGCCAGTAAAGCAGCATAAATCATTAATAAACAAGATGTAGCAGCTTCACGGTAAAACAAAGAGAAAAGTCAGCCATAGAGAGAAGAATTTTACAGGGTGGGAAAAAGTAAAAAATCATGGACCATTTTAATGGCATACATAGTAGATAAATCACGTCATCAAATACTGAAATTGTTAATTCTTGATATTTAGGGATTATCTCATACTGAATTCTCAGCTGTGTCTGGCATTAAAGTGCAAGAGTAAGGGCACACTGAGATTTTTACATAGGTTAAGTCACTTTTAGAGCAAATAGACGTTCTAACTGAACAAAACATATTGCAGTGATCTGGTATTGTGGGTTAAGCTTCCCAGAAGTTTGGAAAAAGTCCCCATAATGTAGGCTTCTTCCAGTAATGGTTCTTGTTTCAGAATTGTTATGTTAAAGAATGAATCTCTTCTGAATTGTTTTGTTGTTTGCTTTGTTTCATCATGGGATAAAATATGGCCAATATAAAGCACAAATAAATGTGCACTTTTGTGTCACTATGTGCCCCATCTGGTTTACCCTTAAGGCTGAACTCCGGCTTTTAGGAGCCTGAGAAGGATTTAGGAATGGAATGGATCCAAAAGTCTGAAAAACATTTCTTGAAGGTCCTTCAACTTTGCATTGTTTGCTGGGAAGAAGAACACAGGGGAGATATTTCTTTGTGAACACAGAGTTATCTTCACTCGGTAGAAGAAATCTTGTGCAGCAAATGTGAGGATGCAGTGGCTTTCCTTTGCAATCAGGTTCCTTTGGGCATTCCAAGCCCAGCTGGCTGCTCCACTCCTGCCTCACAGCTCACTGCTGTCAAAGCTATTGCCATTTTGGGTCTGGAAACTGGAAAGAAAATACACTCTGTGCTTTCCTCTATCAGTCCAACAGTTTCAGCACAGGTGTAACTTGACAGATTAGTGTGGTTATAGTTGTAAAATGAGACTAATGAGGTGCTGGTCCTTCAGGAACTGCAGCAATATTATTTTTTACTTTTATTCCCGTTGGGTTTTGTTAGGTATCTTATACTAGAGCACGAAGGAATATCTGTGGAACCAGGGCTGCAGAGCAGAGGTAAAATACAGAAAGAATTCCTACTAATTGCTACTAATTATGAGAGAAAAACAATTAACAGTATCAGTTTAAGTAAAGCGAGGAGTAGTACTATATTCATTTGCAATAAATAATATGTAAACAAGTGTAGTAAGGGAGCAAGAATATTAAAACCATTTATAACCAGTTATAATGACAGATACAAACCTTTTCTTCTGCAGTTCAGAGTTGGTACAGGAAACACATACATGTTGCACAAAGAGGAATCAAGTTCTGGTTTAAAGGGTTCAGGCTTGTCCCGTTTTATATTTCTGGGCTCCTGCCTGTCCTCTTCAGTACACAGCTGATCAGCTTTTATCTGCTTTAGCTTTTGATTTCGCAGTTCTGCTGGCTGCACACACTTGGCGTAATTTCCCAAATTTCTGTTTGCTGGAACCTGTAGCATTGTAACAAGAGTTTCTAGTTCACAGTTGCAATGCCAGGGATTATCATAAAGACGTAGGTAGTTTAGATTGGGCATATAAATAAAAATCTCCTCAGATAAACTCTTAATTTGGTTATGCTGTAGTAAGAGTGTGGTAAGTTTATTCAAGCCAAAAAAAGCCTCACTCTCAATTTTTGATATGTCATTCTGTTGTAAATCCAGACTTTTCAGTACTTTATACTTGGAAAACATATTATTCTTCAATTTGCGAATCCTGTTTCTTGCTAGCAGCATGTGTTTTATATCCTCTGGCCAATCAGGTGCCACAAAAGTCAATTTTCTTTCCTGGCAATCTAGGTATTTTTCATGAAGATAAGTGTATATGTCACATGTGAGGCCTTGGGCATTGCGCTTAACAGTGGTAGATGCTTTCCTCAAGATGTTTTCCCTTTCATTGTTTCTCAAACTCCTGTTCCTTGTCCTCCTACAATCAGATGCTTTACAAAGAAGTAGTAGTACTATAATAGTAACTAGCTGCATCCTGACATTCAGCTGGCCCCAGTTATTTTCTGTCACAGCTGGAACAGTTGAAATTTTTGGATAGTCTGAATGAGTGTTGTACAGATCTGAGGAGGCACAGCTGGTGTATGAGGGATCCCTGTGTTGGAAGAAAAGTAAAACATTAGAACAGATGAAATGGGCACTTTCATGGAGGCTGGTATATAGTATGCAGCATTCAGTACTCAATCATCACACTACTTGGAGCTTCACAAATACTTTGAAGATTTAATGTCCCATCTCTCTTGGTTTGTTTCTTNTTTCTTTGTTTTTACTGTCCCTGCTCTACTGGGTCTATTTGATTAAACATGAGGAACTATGTGGACTCATTTCCTTGTTAGGAGGTTCTCATGTATTCAGGAAAACAGCATCAGGCTTAACTATTATATTTTCATGTGACTTTTTGCCTTTCTATTATATTGACATTTACTGTGAACCATTTTCATAATAGGGGATTTGTTCCCATTATGTAATAATGGAATTATATGTAGAACAATGCAGGTAGTTCCTCTTCTGCAGGTCAATGGAAGCATTGTAGTTACTGGCCTAGAAGGTAGAACTAAGCAGGAAGAATTTTGTATATTAGATTTCAGGGTAGAGAAATGCACCAGAGTTCATGGAGAAAACCCATCAGTGGTTTTAGATATCAGGATTGGCCAAGGATTGGCAAGGTATATAAACATGCTAACCTTCAATCATGGGAAAAGTCCCTCATGCACCGTAGGACTGTATAGTGTATTCCTTCAACTAAAGTGATAAAATTACTGTATTTCAAGTAACAGTAACATCACATGTCTCTTGGTATTATACTTTGAGGCTTCCAAGGAAAATTATTATGTTGATTTCAAGATAATTACTAATGGGTTTTTTCCCCTTCTTAATCTGCATGAAAAAGTAAGACAAATTAAGACAAATGTGATTCTAATATACTTCTGAATTTTTTTTAATTATGCAGGATGAACCAATGAGATCTATCCAAAGGCTGCACATCTTCTCCATTTAAATCTGTTGTATAAATGGAACACTACTGCCAAGGTAAAATGAAACAGAAATATGAAAGTGTGTTTTTTTGATCTAGCATATGTAATAGAAATACACTTTTTGAGTGATGTACAGGATACGGCCTGCTATACAAAATGGAAAAAATTGCCCCTTGAATTTCACTTAGCTATAATTTCTGGAGCTGCCAAGAGGACAAGAAGTGTGTTGGTGCATGATAGCAGCCATCATGAGGATGTATATAGGTGTGAAGGTTGCTCTATATTGGTTCAATTTCCTATAAGGAAAACTAATGTCTGTTTTTCACCATCATCCCTAGGAAGTTCAGAAACACGTTTTTCTTTGGCCTTTGCATAATACATTTTGACTTTTGTTTTTATTGGTCTATAATGCCATATCCTCATATAACTAACATTTGTTTTGGCAAAGTTTCGTATTTAGTGTCTGCAATCTTACCACTCATCTCCTCATCAGTATTACTCTTATTATAATCTGTGTTTTCTCCATGTTGGCTGACATTTTGCCTTTTTAAATTTCCATATATTTATGCAGAAGTTTGGAACATCATTTTTTTTTNCAACGATCCTGAGATTGCAAATGTCAAAATTAATTGCAAAAAACATTACGATAGAATTCCTGCAGAATTTAGCTGTAACATAAAACAAGGATTTTTAGTGGTCTGTGTGCTCAACCTTAAGTTTTAAAAAAGATGTCACTCTAAAAATGGCAAAATAAGGCATGTGTTAAAATTCCCAGAACATAAACGGTGGATCATATGACCTATAAAGAAAATTAGCATGCCTTCAAAAGTTTTTAAGGTTTTGATCAGTCTTCAAAATGCAATAAGAAAGGCTTTCCTGTGGCTTAACTTGTGCAACCTTGTTGCAACATATACTTGAAAACAACTCAGAACCACTGGAGTATAAAATTCAGTCTCCTAATTTATGATTCTATTTTATTAGATTTGTTTGGAAGTAGACTTCTCCAAGTTTGATTTTTGCCACTTCTTTCTGTGGGATATAAATACAAAAAAAGGTTTAGCTTCTACAAAGAAGGATACTTTAATTTCTGTACTTACTCTGAAGGAAATATTTCCATTTTTTAAAAAAGCCACCAGAAACAGCACATGCCCCTTTTCCTAATATCTGATTCTAACCATTTTCTAATTCTAACCTTAAGGCATCAATTCTAATACGCATTGTCTATTTGATTGGGGTTTGGTTTTGTTTTCATGAATGTAAACTTATATTTCATTACTTAATATTTTTTGTATTATCCTTTTATGACAGCATTCTTTTTGAACTTCCTCCCTCTTTGTGTTCAGTTCAAGTTAGCATATTTCCCCACTCTACATTGAAAATATAAAGTCAGCTCCAGAAGTCAGGATGCCACTCCTTAAGCACTCAGCTCCTCAGTGGGTGTTCCCATCTGTCTTCAAAATGCCTACTTTTGCTGACTTGCAGAACTGCATCACTGTACCCCTGCAACTAAATATCTACCAGAGCAGAAGCTCCTAATTCTAGGTTTTGATTTTCTGTATGCTTTCATTTGTGGTGCTTGTGGTAATTGTTATTTGTTCCAGTTAGAAATGTAGTTCAGTAAAATGAATAGTTTTCAGTATGATACAAACCAAAGCTGCAGATGGAAACTTAAGTAAATTCAGAGGGTAGATTCTTGCTTTTACGTTGTGCCATTGATTAACATTTTCCACTTACCCAGTTTGCTTTCCCTTAACTAATGTTTAGTATAAAGAAATGTTTTGCATAAGAACTGATCACAACCTAACATTGCAGGACTAACTTTTGGATAATTCCCTTTTGTAACTTTTCAGATTCTTTTAATAGTACTCTTCTAAATAATTGTATTACTTGAGAAGCTGTAACTGCACATTTATGCTTTTAACGTCCTTTGATAGAGATCTGGTTTTCATTTCCAGCAGGCACTGCTTGTAAAATCAATGGCAAAGACAGTCCAGCAAACTTACACTGAAAACTCATACTTGCAAAGTATGCAGAAAAAGTTCCAATTAATTAAAAAAGTATGCTTTTGCAGTTATTTGAGATAACTTTAAAATTATACTGGTTTTATATGGTGAATATCTTGTGATAGTTCTATTCCCCAGTAAGGAGCAGAGGAAAAAGTAGAGCAAAAGGGACTTATAAATTTCAGCAAGAAGATAATTCTATTTCATATTGAACATCTTTTCTTTACAGCAATTTTCAGATACTTTAAGTATGATATTTTATGTTCTTTTGATTCTCTAACATGCCCTTGTAGTAATTTGCTCTCTTGTTTTTGTGTGGGGATGTTTTGCAAAGCAGCTTCCCCACTTTACAGTATCTGAGTTTAGCTCACTGCAGAAAATTCACAGACAAAGGTTTACTGTACCTGGATTCTGGAAAAAGCTGTCACAAGCTCATCTGTTTGGAAATTTCAGGTTGCATTCAGGTTTGTAGTTCACGTCTTTCTTTCATTCTGTGGAGCAGAGGATCCTTTATATGACTGGCTGCATCCTGCATTCATGGTATACTGCAGCTGAGTGAGCACTGCAGCAGCTTTCCAGGGTTTTGAATTACATGACTACAGCTGTTTAAATTTTACTAAGGAATAATAGCACTATAGGTTTGGCTCACTTCCAGCAAACTGTCAGATCTATAAACAGCTAGTACTTACTGCATAATGAGAACAAGGCTTGCTTTTTGTAGCCATAAATAGACTAATTCTGTGTCATGATTAGTTGGGGGTTTAAATCTGGAGCTTTGAAAAAGCAGTTTTTACTAAGATAACAGAAAAATAAATGCCACTCTGTGCTGGAAAAATTAAAAATTTACAATTCATTTCCTGAGAAGGAAATTCATTAAAAACTAAACCTTTCTTACTATTTTACATTGGTTTAATATATAAGTTGAACTACTATTTATAACTGCAATCAAAAAATAGTTAATATTTTGGGCTATTTTAGTAGCCTACTGCTGCTAAAGAAAACCAAGGTTTTAGAATATAGTACTCTTTTAGAAACTTTCAAATACATACTCTATCTTGAAACATAGTCCAAAAGCAATATGAAATGCCAGATTGTAAGGCAATAAAAGGCTACCAATGTTTTAATAAAGTCTCCACATACATCTCGTTATACACTGAGAAGATTCACCATATTACAAAATGCAGGTGAAATGATAAATAGGTGCAGTCTGAGGAATATACAGTTTAACTTTCCATCTAATAAAACCTTTTCAGAGCCAAAGATGAAGACAGATAGGGCAACAACCTTGTTCTGATTGCTCTTCATTGAGTTTCTGCTTCTTCCTCATAGCAATCATGGTGAGACTGTTGTGCAGTGACACTGTGAAATTTGAAATGAGGGTGGAGGTAAGAGAAAAATTAAGAACTACCTACCTCTGAGTTACTTCTTCAAAACGTCAGTAATTGGTTCTATTTTCCAGAAGCATCATTCCTTCTTGACCAGAAGTGTCATCATGAGCTGTAGGGATCT
>WEKX01004761.1:291957-304150 GCA_013390025.1 Pitta sordida
TTACAGCAATTTTCAGATACTTTAAGTATGATATTTTATGTTCTTTTGATTCTCTAACATGCCCTTGTAGTAATTTGCTCTCTTGTTTTTGTGTGGGGATGTTTTGCAAAGCAGCTTCCCCACTTTACAGTATCTGAGTTTAGCTCACTGCAGAAAATTCACAGACAAAGGTTTACTGTACCTGGATTCTGGAAAAAGCTGTCACAAGCTCATCTGTTTGGAAATTTCAGGTTGCATTCAGGTTTGTAGTTCACGTCTTTCTTTCATTCTGTGGAGCAGAGGATCCTTTATATGACTGGCTGCATCCTGCATTCATGGTATACTGCAGCTGAGTGAGCACTGCAGCAGCTTTCCAGGGTTTTGAATTACATGACTACAGCTGTTTAAATTTTACTAAGGAATAATAGCACTATAGGTTTGGCTCACTTCCAGCAAACTGTCAGATCTATAAACAGCTAGTACTTACTGCATAATGAGAACAAGGCTTGCTTTTTGTAGCCATAAATAGACTAATTCTGTGTCATGATTAGTTGGGGGTTTAAATCTGGAGCTTTGAAAAAGCAGTTTTTACTAAGATAACAGAAAAATAAATGCCACTCTGTGCTGGAAAAATTAAAAATTTACAATTCATTTCCTGAGAAGGAAATTCATTAAAAACTAAACCTTTCTTACTATTTTACATTGGTTTAATATATAAGTTGAACTACTATTTATAACTGCAATCAAAAAATAGTTCTTATTTTGGATTATTTTAGTAGCCTACTGCTGCTAAAGAAAACCAAGGTTTTAGAATATAGTACTCTTTTAGAAACTTTCAAATACATACTGTATCTTGAAACATACTCCAAAAGCAATATGAAATGCCAAATTGTAAGGCAATAAAAGTCTACCAATGTTTTAATAAAGTCTCCACATACATCTCGTTATACACTGAGAAGATTCACCATATTACAAAATGCAGGTGAAATGATAAATAGGTGCAGTCTGAGGAATATACAGTTTAACTTTCCATCTAATAAAACCTTTTCAGAGCCAAAGATGAAGACAGATAGGGCAACAACCTTGTTCTGATTGCTCTTCATTGAGTTTCTGCTTCTTCCTCATAGCAATCATGGTGAGACTGTTGTGCAGTGACACTGTGAAATTTGAAATGAGGGTGGAGGTAAGAGAAAAATTAAGAACTACCTACCTCTGAGTTACTTCTTCAAAACGTCAGTAATTGGTTCTATTTTCCAGAAGCATCATTCCTTCTTGACCAGAAGTGTCATCATGAGCTGTAGGGATCTGCCTCTCAAAAGCATGATCTAATAGTACTCAGAGAAAAGGGATCATCATCAAACTAGGAAAACCACAGTCCTTCCCTTCCAGAGGAAAGTGGTTTTGCTTGCCAGTGTATTTGAGAGCTCTGAAAGAAATTCCACAGCTTCCTCCATTTTGGGCTTCCCCATGATGCTGGAACAGTGCTTAATGATTGTGACCAAGTACTTAAGTAAACAGTTAAAACCAAAAAGAGCATCAAATTGCATCACAGTTGCAGAAAGCACTTTAATAAGAAGTTTTTTTCCCCCTCACTGGATGAACTAAACCAAAGGGAACTTCTGAAAAGCTAAGCATTCAGAATTAGTTAGAAAAATGAAGGGAAGCTGTAGTATAAACATTTAAATTATGCTAAAAATGTTTTATAGAGCAGAATATATATTCTATAGAAGAAGTATTTCCCCTTTTTTAATGACTTTTTTCCTTTCCTTTTATCATTACAGTTATTTTATATGAGTTCTTCCATTACCATTACTACCATAGGATTTGAATGTCTAATTAGAAAGCCCATCTGTAAAGCAGATGATTATACTAATAATTTTGTGAGGGGTAACTTGAGGACCGGAGCATTTAAATAGCTTGTTAAAACATAGTTAGGCATAAAACCAGGAATTAAGCAGACATTTCCTAGTCCACTTTCATAAAACAAGACAGTCTTTTCTTTGACTATTATGGTAGTAGTGCTGAATGAACTGTAGGTTTGGAGGTTTTGCGTAAAATTGCAGTAATTAAGATTATGTCCTTATGACACACATGGTAAATATTTTCATGAGTGAGTTTCAACATATTTTCATAAAAATATAGAGATTCTTTTGTGTCTTACTCAAAAGGTACCCTGTTACACCATTGACATTTTCAGAGCACTGCATGGAAAGCGTAATATTTCTTTGTCCTGCTTCTGAAGCTGAGCAGTATAGAAGGGAAGTTTTCTGATATTAGACAGAGAACTGGAAAGACATAATGGTATAAAGCAATTGCATGTCCTTTACTGACATATTAGATTGGGATTATACAACTAGAACAGTTTAATGAGAGGTATTTTCAGTTAAATTAGAACCATGGAGGTGTTCAAAGAAACTGACCTCTTTTTTGTTTGGTGACAACAGCTGTGCCTGATTTTCAGACTGGAACTATTCTGGCCCAAAACGTGTTAGAGCAGTCTGTCACTTGCTGTAGTTTACAACAGCTGAACAGGAGAACACAAGCCACTGGGAAAAATAAATTTGACTCTTTCATTTCTGGACATCCTGCAGTGTTTGTGGGGATGTTGGAGAAGCCATTGGCAAACGTGTGGGCTTCACCAGTTTTCACCATCTGTGTTCCTCCTGCTCTGAATTCTCTGTGAGAATTCTCATTTTGGCAAATTTTGGCTTCTTCAGACATACCAAGCAACAAAAGGGGCCATCCCTCGGGGAGCAAACCTGAGCCACGTTCTGTATTTATTGGAGAAGAGGTCTGTTTACATTTCCTGAGTACAACCTTGTGTAGCTAAGGAATACTATAAGTTATGCATGCAATGGTATTTATTTTTAGAAATATGCTAATTCAGGAATATGTTAACATAAGCTTTGGGGGGGAGAGGAGTGGAAAATTAAAAGAAAAATAACATGTGGAGGCAAGCCATCAGTGTAATGTGCCAAACATCTGAAAGGATGTCACAATTCATTTTATGATTCTTGAGTAAGACAGGGTAAAAAAAAAGTAAAGATAGTCCCTTGTGCCCCAGAGAATACTTCCTCTCTCCTGGACATTGATTTTCAAGTTTCTACACTCAAGAGTGCACTGCCAATACTGGAATCACAGAATAGTATTTCTTAAAAATCCCTTCTGTGCTGCAGACAGCATTCTGCCTTGCAGGGTGGATTCCACAAATACAAATGATTCTAGGAAGAAAAGGAGTTTTGACGTAGTGTATATGTGGCAAATAAGCCAAAAGCCGAATAAAAATTCCATGTATTCCAATTTTGGGGGATTGAGAAACTATAAAAAGATTAAATTAAATGAACTCTGATATTCTTACAAGCTTTTCATCCTTTCACTACATTTATTTTCTAAATCTATGCGGACAGATTTTAGCTGTGGATTGCTCCATGTTTGTTTTGATGTTCTTTCGTTTCAGACCTCAGTATCCTAGCATATAAATAAGAAAAAAGCCCAAGTCAGCAATTTACATATTAAACTGAAAACTCCTGCAGACAAGGAATTGTATTGTACCCGTTTGTTTTATTTCTATTTATTCTGTATCACTGCATTGACTTCTGTACATGCAAGAAAAATACAACATTTATAGAATGATCTTACTGAGTCATTCAGGAAAAGTCTGTTTTGCAGAATTTTATAGAATCTAAGACTCAATAACTTTCAAAACATTCTCCTCCACAATTGGTTTGAAGGAGGAGGTTTAAGTGGGATTCTGCTTGTCTGTGGCAAAGAATGCAGTATTAAACTCTGTATGTATCCTAACATTGATTCTCAGACCAAGCTGTTCACTCTTAAGACAGTCTACTAAACATTGAAATTCCAAGTGAGTTGAGAAAGAAATTGTTTTACTAAAACGTGCACAAAATTTCATATCTGTATCTTATCTTCAAGAGTGCATGAAGTTTCAGAGATAATCCATAAGGACTTTAGAAAAGAAATTTAAGATTAAGATTTTATTGTTCTAGGAACAATTGTTCAAAACCCTGGGAAACAGTGAGATCTCTGTGAGATCTGTATGAGGGGGACAACTTCTCAGAGAGGAATGATTCACATCCATGTTGTCTGTAGAAGATGAAGCTAGAAGGAGACCATCCTTTACTTTACAGTGTTAATATGTGAAAGGAATGCTCTGTATGTCCAAGAGTGAAGTGACATCTATTGAATTTAGGCAGGTGAAGAATTGTCTCCCTGAGTGATAAAGGGAATAATGTGAGTTGACAGATCCATCTGTCCATTTGTACTTTCCCTGAATGTTGCTCTGTCAGAGTACGCAGGGCTGGTGACATGGTCCTACATGTAAATGAGCTCCATGTTACTGTGATTGCAGAGGATCTTTCCTTGGATCCTGTCTGAATTTAACACACATTTTACTATGGGTCTGGAAAAAATGTATTGGAGATATTTTACTAAATACAGAGCTTACTTCAAACTGAATTAGAGCATCTACCATGCATGAGACAGTTCTCCATGGACTTCTCCACATGCTGAAGCTCATAATGAACTGCTCCAGTGTGGGCTTCTCTCTGCACAGGGACACAGGTCCTGCCAGGAGCTGGATCCAGCTCAGGCTTCCCATGGGGTCACAGCCTCCTTCAGGCATCCTGCTGCTCTGGTGTGGGGCCCTCACCAGGCTGCAGGTGGATCTCTGCTCTCCCATGGACCTCCAAGGGCCACAGGGGCACAACTGCCTTGCCATGGGCTGCATCACAGGCTGTGGGGGGATCTGCTCTGGCACCTGGAGCATCTCTTGCCCTTAGTGTCCACTGACCTGGGTGTCTGCGTGGCTGTTTCACACACAGACTCTCAGTCCTCTCTTCAGCTGCAATTGCTGTAGATTTCCTCTTTCTTTCCCTTCTCCAATCCGTTATTTCAGAGGTGCTACCGCCATCACTGTCTTGGAGCTGGCTGGCATTGGCTCTATTGGACACAGGAGAAGCTTCTAGCAGGTTCTCACAGAAGCCACCCTTCTACCTAAACCTTGCCACATAAACCCAGTAGAGCTTGGTAAGGAGTTTATCTCCAGACGAAACTGCATAAAGGGAATTGTTAGTATTTCTGCTTCTCTTATTTGGACAGTGTATTGCTGTAAAAGTTCACACTGTGAGGTAGAAACACAGGCATTTCTTTTAGAATCAAGGGAAGCACATAGTGGTGGTTGTAGAGTCTTAAGAACATACTTAGCTGTCTTAGTGATCGAAACCAGTTTCCTTTTTTCATTGACCTTTTTTTAGTCCAAAAGTCTAAATTTTTCTTATTTACTCATATTAAAATTTTTTGAGAAATGAGACAGAAAAGCAAATCTAACAATTCACAATTCTTCAGTTACAGAAAATGTGAAAAATGAAGAAAGAAAATGAACAGATCATGATTATTAGAATTCAGAGATATGAGTAAAAAGGTGTCTAAAAATGGGCAGAGGCAATGTGGTCATTCATACCTTTGGCACATTTTTCCAGTTTGTTATCCTCACATATGATAAAGCAGTGTGTGTCCTGCATTCTCATACAGTTGATCAACTGTGTATTCATGGCTTAATTATTAAAAAAGATATAGTGTGGACATTTCAGCCCTCAAGCTCACTGTGGTTACAGGATATACATATATCTTGTAATGCAGTGGACTGTATTGCCAGGATATGCCATCATTACAGACTTCATGCAAGTTACTTATTCTGAGGTTAAATTTCTTGAATTTATTTGCCATCTTGAATGAAAAACAACTGCACTGTAAAATACCACAATGGTTGAATTGTTGCAGAGTGATTAACACTTTATGAGTTTTGGCTTCTTCTGTAGCTTGTGGTCGCACAATGAGACTCTGTTCAGGTTATCGGTTTATTAGCAGTGCTGGGATTTTGGGTTTTGCAGTGATTTTTTTGTGCTGCAACAAGGCCAAAATACAAGCCAAAATATGATTCTGTTCTACAGAATTCTGGGATTATTTTTTTATTCATCAGGGAACACAAAAGAAATACTGGGAATGCATTGAAAAGCTAAGTGTACAGTAATGTTAAACATACCAGAGATATGAACTATATTGAAACACCCAAGCTGCAGTCAGCACTCCAACCCTCCCAGCTTGACTGAAAGATTTTCTATCTATTTAATTTTTATAACCTTTGTTTATTTTATAAGTTAGCCATGTGTGAGATATGCAACTGATTAAGTGAAACACTCCTAAAAAGAACTCAAGTTAACCCTTCATGCACTGCGCAGAACAGCTACTGCATGCATGTTACTGCTGACCTTTGCTGCTGTGCTAGAAGATCATTCTTCCTTAAAATTATTTCAGTTCCTTCAATTAAAAACATATTAATACAATTATTACTCTGAAATTTTTAAAGAGGTTCTGATACATTGAAGATTTGTTTTTCAAGCAGAGTGGATACCATTTGGATCCCCATAAGTCCTTGGGACCAGGTGAGATTCACCCCAAAGTGATGAGAGAGCTGGCAGATGAACTTGCTAAACCGCTCTCCATCATTTTTAACAGAAGTCTTGGAGCACAGGTGATATCCCAGATGACTGGAAGTTGGCGAATGTGACCCCCATACACAAAAAGGGTCGGAAGGATGATCCACGAAACTACAGACCTGTTACCCTCACCTCAGTCCCAGGAAAAGTTATGGAACAGATAGCCCCATGAGGAGAGGCTGAAGGAGCTGGGTCTGTTTAGCTTAGAAAAGAGAAGGCTCAGGGGTGACCTTATTGCTGCCTATAACTATCTAAAAGGAGGTTGTAGTCAGGCGGGGGTTGGTCTTTTCTCCTTGGTCTCTGGTGACAGGATGAGAGGTCACAGTCTTAAGCTTCAGCAGGGGACAGTTTAGACTTGATACTAGGAAAAGGTTCGGATTCAGATGTGATTCGGATGTGGAATGGGTTGCCCGCAGAGGTGGTTGAGTCGCTGTCCCTGGGGGTGTTTAAGGGTAGGCTGGATGAGGTGCTGAATGATATGATCTAGATGTAGATGTCAGGTTAGTTGGGCTATAGGTTGGACTAGATGATCTTGGAGGTCCTTTCCAGCCTTATCTATACTGTGATATCTGAGTGCTGGAACTGACAGAAGTTCTCATAATCTCCAACAGAATTTTTTTCCAGAATGTTCACTTTTTCAGCCATTCCAGAGACGCATCATTGTGACTCTTTGGGGGCTACTTTTCAAATACCATGATTAATTTTTGCTTATCTACAACATCGGCTGCTGAATGCAAACTGGATGTTGACTTGTGTGGAGTAGGAAAAGTACTGAGTATAAATATTGCTTACATTTCTCTCTTGGGGTCAGCAATGGATGTATAAGGCCATTGGTACAAGGTTCTTCAGTAGCTAAGCTAAGAGACCTGAACTTAGCTGTTAGTTCAGCTCCAGCAGAGGTACTGCTCTCCACTGTGGTCTAGAAAATAACTGCTAGTGAAAGAATTACTAACAAGGTATATTCAATGTGTTGAGTTGCTAAAACTGGAAAGCAAAAGAAAAGAGTGCAGGATGGAGCCAGGTTAAACATTGCAGGACTCCACATTGGTAGTGTTTGGCAGGTCCTGCCTTGTGCACAAGGTTCAGATCCAGTTCTGCTGTTTGTTTTACTTTTGGGATAAAATCTTTGCACAGAACACAGAAATCTAAGGGGATCCTTGTGGAGAAAATTTGCCATAGAGATTCTTCACTCAGTCACTGTCCACACAGAATTCTGACCAAGAACCATGTTACTTGGTTCTAACACAGAGTTTGTGCAAAAAGAATTGTAAAGTTAAAATTACATTTATGGAGGTCTGAAAATAAAAAAGAAAATTAAGCTAAATAAAGATGGTTGGGGAATCCAAGAAGACATCACTTAATATGTTAATTTAAAATATTTTTAAATGATAGCTGAATGAAATTTATGCTGCCCTGTAGTATGGTCCCACAATGTTTTGACATAAATGTTTTCTTTCTCCTTTCCTGCCATAGCTAGTCTTTTAAAATGCTGTGTTGCTTCTTACTCCAGTTTTCACATAGCACAACCCATGACCTCGGCAACAAGCCAAGCTCTTTTGCTTAGACTGCATTGCTAAAACTTTCAGTTTTCTCTCTCCCACAGACAGATGAATTAACTCAGAAATTGATCATTTTTAGTTTTTGTAGTTTCTGAGCGCTAAAACTAGCAAAAAAACTGGTATGGTTTTTGCTGTTTGCTATATTTAAGTGTGTTACATTCATGCATGGATATGAAATACATTTTCTGGTCTTAAAACATTAATTGATAAAAGGAAATCTAGCAGGCTGCTCTGTAAAAACCTACTATTTGTATGCTTTGACATTATATCATGTATTTTATAAGCATGTAGAGGGAGTCATACTAAGATCTCTTTCAATTTAGACTTGGTGTAAGTATTGCTTTAAAAATGCAGTGGAGAGCAGAATATTTTATGTGCAGTAATTAACCCCCACACGCTGTGCTGATAAAGAAAACTTGTAAGGCTCATATGCTCTCCTGCAGTCTGTGTTGTAGATCTCTCTTGCTTTCGCTGTGTTGCTGTTTAGTGTATAAAATGTACAGTGTACAATTTAGATTTGCACTACACAAAAGAATATTCCTTTCTTTTTTTCAAATTACAGCAGAATCATTGCTCATCAAAGCAGAGCCCAATTTATTTCCATCAATATGACACGTTCTTAAGGGAAGGATAGGGGAGAAAAGATACATTAGAGCCACATTTCTTACACATTTGTGTCTCAGGTGTAACTGACAATGAAAATGGAGGTTTCTTCCCCACTATTGAGATTTTCTCCTTCTGTAGTTACTCTGAAGGCCAAAAAGTGAACGTTCCTTTTGCAATCTGTCTTTCATTCACAGAACTTGTTGCATTTGAATGAATATACAGTGATCCTCCGCATAGTCGCGATCCGTAATTTGCGAGATCCCACTTTCTTGCGAGTTGTGGGACCTGGCGCGTGCGCAGACCTTACCGCAACCCCTGTCTGCTCAGCCCCCAGCCCCGCCACTCGTGCGGTGAGCACAGCCAGCCCTGGTGCTCGCCCCCCCACCCCGGCACTCACCCGCCCCGGCGGAGCGCAACCAGACATCTGAAACAAGCCCCACTCTCAGGACCGTACTCCAGACCTTATTAGGGGAGGGGGCGCGACAATAGGCGTGGCATACTCGACTACGTAGTGGGTTCACTATCTTCGTGGATTCCGAGATTCACATGAGGAGGACCAGACTCAACAGCCTGTGAGTAACGGGGGATCACTGTATATCAGCTCTTGGATTTGCCGCTGACAAGAGATTGTTCATTAAAACAAAAACAAAAACAAAAAACCCAAACCCAACCGAAGCCAAGTACCTTATAGACTCACAGCAATTACGTAAAAGATAGCCTGCTAATAAAAAATGCATTAAAGGTTTATTTTCTGTTTGGAGAAGTTTATTATCCTTATCTTGGGTCTACTCCTCAACTGAAAACTGAAACTGAATAGAAGTAATTACATATGTTCAGATTTTGATATTGCATAGGAAGTTGTGCATTTTACAGAGAGGGAACATGCCTGGGAAAACTTCTAAACACAAGCTTGAATAAGGGAAGGAACTCATCTCATGTGTAAGTTGTATGTGTGCTTAACTGTCTTGCTAAATAAGATCATTCGTTAACAAACCCAAATACTGTCGAATGAAAACGATGTGAACTTTATGCATATGAGAAACTGGTGCCATAATGAAGAAGTTTCTGTACTTTTGTCACTATGCAACATTAAATTTAAAACACCACACAATTACATTTTAAATATTAATTTTTTTTCACACTTCATTCTTTTAGCCTTCATCCTCTTGTATGTCAGGAAATATTTTCTTCTTTATTCAAAACTGATTTTTTTTTTTAAACAACACACATCTTTTACATCTCAGTACCTTTTTTTACAGTGGGAGGGACATTTGTTCTGGTATTGCCATTCCTGAAGTCCTAGAAATTAGTTTCTTAATTTTATAAACAACTTAAAAGAATCTTAGGAATGTAAAGATTTGCAGTTTAGAAACAGTATTTCTTTAGAAAAAGAGCAACAATGCAATGACAGAGCAAAGATCTTGAGCCCTTTTAAAAAAATAATTTGAATTCCTTGAGAAAAATACTTTTTTCCTAGTTAGACTCCCATGCCTTATTGTTTTCCATTATATTTTGCTTCTCTGAGGTTCTTATAATAGGGACCATAGTGTTTTAAATTGTGAGTATAGTGAACATGTACATGAAAGCACAGATAATTTTAGATATCATTGTAAAGGTTTTTACAAAGTTACAGAGATGGCAACCCTGGCATTTAGAGCCAAAATCTCTCTTATGAAAGCAGACGCAGTGTAATTGCTTCCCTGAGTTAGAGAAGTAGTTCTAGTCACAAGTTTTATTCTCATACTGTCCGTATTTTTGTTAAAATGCCTTGAAATTTTTCTGTTGTCTACATGAGGCAGCCTTGGCAGCTTTGCTCTGTGTGAGAGTCTGAAAGCACACAGCTGCCTGATACACATGGTCTGGACCACCCATCTTGGGACATTAACAAAGTAATTAAGTATAAAAGTGTCAGAAGATTTGAAGAAAATGTCTTTTTAGATTTAGACAGAAAAGTGTAGCAAAGTATAATAAAAGAAACTTAGCTGACGCCTGAGTTATACAGAGCACCCAGCAACAGAAACAGTACAGTTAATGACAGATTCAGGAAAGCTTAGTATCAGTGGTGAATTATATACAGAGGAAAAATAGCTTAAAACATAAAAAAATAGGTAAAATACTTTAAAAATGGGAAGAACTCTGATACACTTCTGAAATCACGGATAAAAAGGACATACAAAGCATACAGAGAAATTGTATCTGCACTTTCTTCTGCAATGACTGTCACACAGGAAGTTCTCTCTCATAATCATCTAAGGCCCCATTCTCCCCTCTGGCTGAATTGTGTGCTGTGTGTAGTTACTATTTAAAGTTGAGGATAATTTGTAATCACTGGGGACTCTGGAGCAGAGGTTGCATGGATGTATAAATACTTAGCTCAATTTTCTTTTCTCATGTGTTTGTTGTTACTGATATTCAGATCCTGACTGGTCCTGAAGGCCAGGCTACAACTTAATTACTTATTTATATTTTAATAATAAGTTCCTAAGTAGGGTGAAAACCGCTACCCAACCAAAAGTGGCATTTTGTCTTTCCACAATTATCTAGAGTAATTTCTTTTTACTCTTAGTGGGATTCGAAATCTGAGGTGACTTGAATCCATAGCCTGGCTCCACTTTGTGGTCTGTTAAAAAATTAGACCAGTATAGGATAGCCTTGTAAAGGTTAAGAAAAAAATATTAACAGGCCTAATGGATACAACCAGCTGCAGACTGCAAATGAATTACGATTGGCAACCATAGTTTGTAAGTTATGATCTGGTCTAACAAATGGTGTTAGGTACAGAAATTAAATTTTAGAGCATGCATTACACATTAAATCATCCAGGGGGATTTCTGCACTGCAATAGGAAAATGTCCCTACAGTTCCTGTAAACAGACCTGCCCCACCTTTATATTAGCTCAGGTATTGGAAGCAGTATAGTTAGTGGTTATATTTGTGTAAGAAATTACTCGTTTTCCAGGAGGTTTTTACCATGTGAAACTGAACTTTGTTCTACCACACATATATTGTTAATGGCAAAATCAATGTGCATGGTAGGAATTATATTTTTCTCTTCTAGTGTTTATTCCATAAAACTGGTGTCTAACTGTGGCTAATGTATGCAGAAATCCCGAGGGTCTTGAAAGAACTAGCAGATGAACTCGCCAAGCCACTCTCCATAATTTACCAACAGTCCTGGCTTACTGGTGTTGTGCCACAAGACTGGAAATTGGCCAATGTGACACTCATCCACAAGAAGGGTAGGAAAGATGATCCTAACAACTACAGACCAGTCAGCCTGACCTCAGTCCCATGCAAAGTCATGGAACAGATGGTCTTGTGTGCCATTACACAGCAGCTGCAGAACAACCATGACATTGGATCTAGTCAGCATGGATTTCAGAAAGGCAGGTCCTGCCTGACTAACTTGATCTCCTTTTATGATCCAGTGACTCGACTGGTTGATGGCAAAAAGGCTGTGGATGTTGTGTACTTGGACCTTAGCAAAGCCTTTGACACGGTTTCCCACAATAAGCTTTGGGAGAAACTTGTAAAGCA
>WEKX01004761.1:304351-360528 GCA_013390025.1 Pitta sordida
CTGACGACACCAGAACGAGAGGGCACGGCCTCAAGCTACGCCAGGGGAGGTTCAATCTTAACATTAGGAAGCGGTTTTTCACAGAGAGAGTAATTGCATATTGGAATGGGCTGCCCAGGGAGGTGGTGGAGTCGCCTTCCCTGGAGGTGTTTAAGAGAAGACTGGACGAGGAGCTTAGTGACATGGTCTAGCTGGGGGGTGTAGGGCTGGATGACACTGGGCCCCTTCCGGCTCGGAGTGGCCTGCTAGACTGTGAGGGATCTAGGTTGGTGTTATGCTCTGGGATGTGCTCTCGGTCTGTGTACGGGTGTTAGGTGGTGAGTTGGACTAGATGATCCTTGTGGGTCCCTTCCAACTCATAATATTCTGTGATTCTGTGATTCTGTGAAATACGAGCATTTCACAGGGTAATTTGAGCCATGTAATACTAAATCGCTCAGAAACAGAAGGTGGGAGACACCTCTTAAGAGCTGTCTTCTAAAACTGGAGTCACTTTGGGGTCAGCCTGCTTGGTTTGGAGTATGAACAGGAAGTAACATCTGTATATCTCTGGAATTCAAAGATGCATTACAGATGCTGACGTTGACTGTTGCAAAGAGATATGTGAACAGAAACCTCAGAAGAAGTTGAAAATAGAGTAGCACATGGTTATTGTTAGTGAGAGACGGTACATTCATTGCAGTCTGCAGTAGAAAGGCAAAGACTTGCAGCTTGTGAATATAAATAATGAAGGGCTGTTCTTTGGTATGTCATAGCCTCAGGTGACCAACTAGGACAGTCAATATGCATTTTGTCATCTACACAAACCGTGGTGAAATAATAATAAATGATGTTCTGCAAACGTTTGTAGGCCTCCTGTAACAAAGTAAACAAAACAGAACAAAAAAAGTAAAAATTGATTGAAAAAACCAGCTGTCACGGAGGAATAAGAAGGTTTTATTAAGTTGTTTTCTAAATGGAAATGGTAATATACATACTATAGAAGAGGTGCTGGACAAAGTCTTCATTTTCTCCATGCCAACAGAAGACTCATCCAAGATACAGAGTGTGATTTTTTTACATTAAAGGGGAAATATGTTTTTGGAGAGTGGGTGATCCTACTCTCGGTATTGCACAGTATTTGGTTTTCCAGTATCTTTTTTCAGGAGTTATAGTGATCATACAGCTCCAGCCACATCTTTCATAAATGTCAGGGGCTTAGTACAGAAGATGCCAGTTTCTAGAAATAGGTCAGTATCCTGGATGGGGATCTCTGATGTTATTTATCAGGGAATGCTACTGAATAAATCAGGAACTCTAATAAAACTGGTGATAATTGGCTCCTTTGTATGTATATTATATACAAAAATAATAGTAAAAAATCTCATATACATTAAAATTCCTGCATAAAGCTTGTTTGAAGAGGTTTCTTCTTGGAAACATTGAAGTTTCATGGTTTTTCTATGTCAGACAGTTCATTGTCTTCCAAGTCATCACTCCTTCCCTTCTTAAATCTGGAATTGTTAATGAAATTACTCAAAGGAGACCTTGAATTTCATTGATAAAAAATAATTGTTCTGTTATTCAATGTCACTTTAATCATATAAATTTATTATAAATTAACTTTGAAGTCGTAACAGCATTAGTTGTCATGTAGCAAAAAATCTTCATAATATTCTTTAGTATTTCATGAGCAAGTATATTAAAGTAATGACGCTTTTAAGTAAAGAAAAGTGCAAGAAGAAATCATGTGCCTAAAGGTCACATCACCATCAGTCTCTGCTGGAAGGAAATCAGGCTCTGGCATAAACCTGGTTAAGTACATAAATGGTTTATTGTCTTGAATAGGAGTGCTCTGGTCAACAAAACTTTGAAATCTGTAGATTTTCAAGAAGCTGTTGAAAGTAATGCTCACCACATAACTGCATCTGCTGAGGAAAATGCAAATTTCTGTGTTTTCATAAGTAGGATTTTCCAGGATTGGAAATCTCTTTCATTGTTCCACTTTTTTTGTTTTTGCTCAGCCTGTGAGATTTCAGGAATTTGCAAAAACTGAACTCCAGCCGCACTCTTTCAGCTATCATGACAGCATCCACATCTGGATTCCAGGCGCTATTTACATGTGCTTAGTTTTTCAGCCTGATACTTCCTCTCTGCTGACAATTAAGCAGTGCTGTTCACTGCCTAATTGTAGATATTTTATTAACCAGATGGAATAAAGTGGTAACTTTGTTTTTCAGTAAAGTTGATTGATAGGAAATACAGAGATACTCTACTGGGACTATGAAAATACATTTTACAAAACTGACATTTAATTGTCCATCAGTTTAGGGCATTTAGGACCAGAACATCGTCCTATCTCTTGATGTAGAAGCAGTAAAATCGCAAAACTTCTTTGGATCATTTTGCTCTCCTGAAATAGGAATTTACCAAAGTTTTCACCTCCCTATTGTCTTGAATATGGGACGTATGAGTGTCTGAAACGGCACCATTTCAAATGTTTTGCCGTAGGTATAGCCAGAAAGGCCCTAACAGAAAGTTTGCAATTTTAAGACATTATTTGGTTCTAGAAAATATTTCCAGGAGTACATCTGTAAATGTGTTTTGTTTCATGAGAGCCCTGGTGGGAGTATTCCACACTACACTACCTTTCTTCAGTTTCTTTCTCTCTCAGCAGGTAAGAAAATTATTCCTTTTCTCAAATGAATTATTTCTGCTTAGAATTCTTAACCCTTGTACATGCTTCAAAAATCTGAGGACATACTACATGCTTTCTTCTGAAGAGAATATCTGAAAAAGTGCTTTAATCCTTAGATAGAAGCTTTAATATACAGGAATTGGATACTATTGAGCACCTTAACCTATTAAATGTAATTGCATGTATTGATTTTTATGATTAATTTTTCTGGAATTTTTGGGGGCTTGAAAGCCCTTGGCTGCCCTGGAAAAATGCCAGCATTCTCTATATCACAATGCAAAAACATCAGTGATAGTGGGATTCAGGTAAATTCTTGGGATTCTTGGTTTTCTCTGTAAACTTCTTTATTTCTTCAAATGAACCATGTCCAAAACTGATCTGATTTTGTTCTGCATGTCAACATTCATTCTTTATTACACCTTTCCACACTCTCAAAAATTATTCCCCCCTTTCATTTCAATTCCATACAGAGGAGATCTATTCATTGTGGCATGAAAAGAGTAGATAGGGGTCAGGTTTTTGCTGTTTACTACTATACAGAATCTACTGGACGTGAAATGACCCCAGTTTGAAAATTAAGAATGAAAAGGAGACGACACAGTCCAAAATGGACTGTGGAATTTCTTGTCCTTGTCACAAGTTGTGTGAAGTTTACAAAATCCTTATGGAGATTTGACAAATTCAATATGATTACATAGATTTACTGATTTGTATTTCAGCAAAAATAAAATGAAATAAACCCTAGTTGGTAACTACAGTAGTAGAAAGAACCATCCATCTTGTTACTACAGAGCACTTTCTTCCTGTAACTGAGAATCATTCCTAACCATATGTAAGAGAAATGCTTAAATAACATTTTTAATTATATCAATTTCATGCCCATAAACAGTTGCAAATCGTAAGGCTGCAGGTACAGGCAATGCCATCACATAATCCCAGTCTTCAGCTTCTACATGTTTTCCATTATGTATCTTCAACATCCATCATTTTATAGCCACATATTGTAAAAATGGCTTGGTTGTTGTACCACAAGGGCTGCATCTGGATTGAATCTTGTTCCTCAACATACACGTCAGGCAATTACGATTCGTTTCTTCAGGAATAATTCTGAGTTGCCTTTCATGGATGTTCTGTGTAAAGGTCTATATTTTTAACAATGACCAAGTATGTACATCTTGTGTATCTCATGGAAAACCGTGTAGTGCCAGTGCTGCTGCTTTCAGAGGAGAACATTCACTTCTATGTTGTGGTACGCTTATGACTAAGAAGCTATTTCAGTTTTCTCCTTGCATGGAGTAAGTTCAAAAAAAGACTGAAAAAGTATTTATGTTTTCCTCATCTGCCACATGAATTTGAACTTTTTGAGGAAGAAAGCAGAAGCAGGGAGGACATGGCAGAAGCCATGTTGTCATGGATCTAGGGAGGGCAGGAGAAAGAAGAAGAGGTACGAAGTAACTCAAAACCAAATTTCAAATCCTTGATTGTAAATTGAATCTAAGGATATGAGTTCATGGAAAATTTGTAGAGAGTAATCCTACTGTAACCCTGTTGCTTGTTCCCAGGCACTCTAACAGGATGTAAATGCTTCTGTGATCCCATATTTTGTAAATAAGATCTTTGCTCAGGTGATGCTCACTAAATTAGCAGCAATTGAGTAGCTGATATTTTCATTGATGCTTGTGTGTGTCCTCAGGCCTTGTTTCCACTGAATTAAAATTGTGCAAATATGTTGGAAAATTAGATTTGCTTCATATGGCATTTGTTTTTCTGTAGTGTCTAAATGTTTTGCAAACATTATTTATCTTCACACATGGTACAAAGCTTTGTCCCCTTTGATTGCAAATATAATTTCAGTGCTATTTGCAAAATAATGTAGGGGTAGACTTAAAGTTAAGAGCAAATTCAGAGCCTATATAGACAAGCTATGCTAGTAAAAATAAGATAAACATCTCATAGGCATTGAAATCTTGGCTTCAGCTAGTTATGTGCCCTAGCTGAGAATGGAGTGATTAAGTCATCACATCTGGGGCCTAATTCTGAAGGGAGTGCAGTTTCTCTTGCACACAGATAATAAACATTCAGTTACTGGGTTTTGAGTGTTTCTGTATTACTGGTAACAAACAGGCCACAGAGCTAAGATTGATATAGGAAGGGTACAGAATCCAATTAATATAAATTCTGAATTGTCCACTCTAACCGGACCTATGTTAAAACACTAACATTCTGATATTTTGTAAAGCAAAACAAGAACCCAAAGCCCAAGAAGCACTGCCCTGCTACAGCTGTATTGATAGGCAGAAAAATGAAACTGGAGTAAGGATACAGTTAAAAATTTTAAAATTCCTGTCTCTGATACAAATTTCAGATTTGATAAGTTTCTTTGCATTTGTTTATGTAAGACTTACAAAAATCACACAGAATCACATAATTTTTAAAATTTTCCCATGATCAACTCTGTGTTAGTGTGCAAGTTCCTGTTTTATGTAAGGAAAAGAATTCTGTGTGTTAATGGCAATAGTCTGATTATTGTGGCCAGGTGAGGGTCGGTCTCTTCTCCCAGGCAACCAGTGACAGAAGGAGAGGACACAGTCTCAAGCTGCACCAGGGGAAGTCCAGGTTCACTGAGTGATTGCCCATTGGAATGGGCTGCCCAGGCAGGGGGTGGAGTCACTATCCCTGGAAGTGTTTAAAAAGAAACTGGCTGTGGCACTTAGTGCCATGGTTTAGATGAAGTGATGGTGTTAGGGAGTAGGTTGGACTTGGTGATCTCAGAGTTCTTTTCCAACCTAGTTAACTCTGTGATTCTATGATTTTTTCAGAATGATAAATATATAATATTTGTGTATGATAAATAGGTGCATTTTTGTGTCTCTGTGTGTGTGCACATGTGTTATTTATCCACGTGATCCTGAGTCTGTTTACCTCAGAATTAATTCTTGAAAGCTTTGAAAAGTTTCATGCAACCAGTGGGTTTTATTCAATCTGCCATGTAAGTATTTCCTTCTGTTCCCAATAGAGGTAGAATTGCATTCCAGTAAGTGACAAGCTAGGCTGGCCTTAGGCCAAGATTAGCAGGCCTGGAAGATAACTCAGTGACAAATATCTCACCAGGGTTTTAAGCTGAACAAGAGGAGAGATTCTCACTGAAGCCAGAACTTTGGCAGAGATGGAGAATGTTCCGTGGTGCTCAAATCGTGGGGCTGTTGGGTGAAGAAATACAATTTTAGGTATCTCTTTTCAAGAGAAGTTTTCCAGAGAAGGTTTCAAGAGAAGATCTACCTTTCCCTTCTCTTTGTAGGTTTAGAAGTGATTATTTTCAGGCTTGGAAAAGATTCAGGCCAAAGGTAAAAAAAAGTTTCAGAGTGCAAAGGAGGAAAGTGTATTTTAAGAATCTATGTGACCTTTCTTGGAAGTTTCATTGTTATATTCCAAAATTGTTTTACTGGATCTATGAAAAAACTAGCTGAGTTATAAAGGCGCTGGAATTGAAGTCAGTAGGAACTGCAGATGTTTATTCACTCTAAAAATGAGGACAGAAATTGTAGTCAACCAGTATCACAGTTAGCTGGCCTGAACTCCACAGAGCAGAACTCCCAAGTGACAATCCTTAAGTTCTTACCCATTCCTGTCCAAGAAAATAATGTGATTTATACAGATTATTGCTCAGGAAAAAGGAGATGAGAGGAGACGAGAGGAGAGGAGAGGAGAGGATGGGAGGGGAGGGGAGGGGAGGGGAGAGGAAGAGAAGAAAATGTTCACATACACAGAAATGGGCATTCATAGAGAGTAGTAGAATTAATTTATTTGGGACTGGTTGTTTAAGCACAAAACTTCAGGTTCTGGATTGTGCTCAATTTAAAGAACCCAAATTCAACGTTTTAATCTATATATAATGGAACTTACATAAATGTTAGTCTAATGAACCCATATAATAAATAAGCTGCAGAAATATCTCCGTAATGCACCTCTTCTTTCACTAGTGTCATTCCCTGCCAACAGCTGAATGACCTCACTGCTAATAGGAGGTGCCTAGAGAACTGGAGTGCCTGAAGAGGATCCAAGGACTGATGTCCATGTATTGTAATGAGTCCTGCAAGGTCACAAAATACCTGTAATGCTGCCATGTCTCTTGCTGCCCTCAGCTGGCAGATGAAGTTGTGAAAGCAATGGCATTTCACTGCCACTGACTAACATCTATCAACATAGCAGGTTGCTCAAAAGTATGTATAAGAAATAGGGAAATAGTTTGGGGATTGCAACTCCAAAGAATATTTGATTCAGAAATTTGACCTGCTGGCATAATGAATTTTAATTTTGAGGCTTGGCTCTTCAGAGGGTTTGGCATTCGTCTAATGGTTGCAGTTAAAATATAAGGGTGTCCACGCTTTATCAGGTAGAAGTTTGTCTCTCTGGGGTTGATGTCTAGGAAAGGGTGAAGAAAGAAGGGCTTTTAGTGATACTCTCTGTAAATATTCTCTCAGGTTCTGGATGCTCCTAAAGGGTGGTGGTTTTGCTTTAATAAGTCTTGGTGTTTTCATGCTTTACTTTTTCCAGTGTTTTTTCTGGGCCCAGATAAAGCATAAAATGGGGCATTAGAACTTAATACCTGTAGCTTTACATGGCAGGGCAAGTGGCTATTTTGAAATAGCAGAGGTGCCTGAAAGCTGATGCACTTAGAGATGTAACTTTATGCTTAATGAGTTTGAAGATTCTAAGCCTGAGAAACTAAGTGCTTTGGAAAATAAAATGTATGAGGTATTTGGATAACTTCTACTTATGGAAGTGAGTCTTTTTCTTATACTCAGTGGAGAGAAGTGTTTCTACAAATCATCAGTCAGGGAACTTTTCCTTGGTTATTTAAGAAGCCCTGTTTCTCTGTTGACTTCTAGAAGGAGACCCACAATAATAATACCAGGGCTATATGAACGTTCCCCCAGTATCCAAGATAATATGACAATTTTTCAAGTGGTTCCCACTGTTCACAAGTGTGCTGCTGAGTTTGAAGAAGTGCATTGTGTTTAGGAGGCATTTATTGCCAATAACGCCATGTGCATTTCCCGCCATATTCAATTAACCAGCATCTCTTCAAGAAAGAAGCTCAACTAATTTTTCTTCAGGATTTCTAAATATGATCAAGTAACTCGCCTGGTGGATGAGAGGAAGGCTGTGGATGTGGTGTATCTGGATTTTAGTAAAGCATTTGACACAGTCTCCCGTGATATACTCCTGGGGAAGANTATCCAGTATTGTATCCAGTTCTGGGCCCCTCAGTTTAAGGAAGATGTTGAGGTGCTGGAATGAGTTCAGAGAAGGGCAACTAGGATGGTAAAGGGGCTGGAAGATAAGCCCTGTGAGGAGAGGCTGAAGGAGCTGGGTCTGTTTAGCCTAGAAAAGAGGAGGCTCAGGGGTGACCTTATTGTTCTGTTTGAACTATCCTTTAAAATCTCACCACTCATTGGACCAGTTTCCCACTGAAGTGCCCATGACCTGTTTCCTTCCACAACAGGTGTGCAGGCATTGCTTGTCTCTGCCTTCCTCTTCTCCAACACTCATCCCCACAACCCTTGACCACCCTTTCAGTCCTCCACACAGCCCTCACATCCTGTCATTCCATGCAGAGGTTGAACACAGCCTCCTGGACAAATAGTTTGAGAGCTGATGAATTAGCCAGTTCGAAATTATAGATACTCTTTGATCAAGTTGTGTGCTTCCCAAATGCACCTAATTTTCTCGGCCTCTAGGCCAAACCCCACTGGCTGTGTTTCAGATCTGGCAGGGCCCTCTGTGTCTTACAACAGCCCTTGCTATTACAGATACCTACTGTACACCATTAATTATTAGATACATGGGGCTCAACCTCCTGTGTCCTTTGCTTTTAGATGGATATTCAGATATTTCCCCCAATTTTAGAAGTTGTGCATGGAGATCTTCCCAAAGCAGGTGAAGTTAGGTAGTGCTGCAATCAGTCTTCTCTGCTATCTTCCCACTACACTTTGTATACCAACACAGGAAACCAAACCAAACCAAACCTCATGAAATGTCAGTAAATGCATTTACTGAGCAATTGGGAGACTTTCGGATTATCACAGCAGTGAGATGTGAAACAGCATCCTGGGAAGGGAGATGGGGACAGACAGACTCTTAAGGAATGGCTCTTGGTAAGGGAATGAACTGGGTCATATTTTGTAGTTCCTACAGATGGGAACAATGAGTTGACTCAGTGACCTGATAATCCCCTTCCAATGCTCTGTTCCTAGATGGTATCTTTTCTTTAAACAGTTACAATGCCAATCTGTTAAATGCTAATACCCTACTATTTTCAGAAAAGAACATCAAGACTTCCAAATAAACCTACACATAAGTTTACAAGTCTTTTTTGGACGTGAATCCAGCTTGCAGCTCCATAAAATGAGATGGGTACACCTGTGGATGTTAAAGTTAATGGGTCTTACAAATCCTTTGGCAATCTGTAGTGTAGATTGAGGGTGTCCAGCTGCTAAGGAAGGAAATATTTTCCACTCAGAGACTATTTTAAAATGGTCAGGAGATTAAAGTCAGAATGAACCTGTTCCAAAGAATATGTGTTAACACATCCTGCAACATCAGATATAATCAATAAAAGAATTTTAAAAAAAATCATATGAAGAGAACATGGGAAAAAATGAATATGGAAATACACATACATTAAGAATATTTTGGATGTGCTATGAAAGTTACTTTAAAATTAGAGGATTTTATCACTTTAATCCTATTTTCTGGGACAAATTAACAGTCTTTCACAAACTCCAGTGACTTCAGTGAAAGTACAGGGAGACTCCATGTCACATTTCTGTATACACAGGGCAAGTACAAGTCATTTTGCAAATGTTGATTCTATAAAATACTCAGCAATGTTGTTCTGAGTCTTATTCAGGGAATGAGCCTGATTCAAGGGTAATTCTTATTTCATAGGAAAAAAATGAAGTTGCTGTGGGAAACATATCCTACACATGAAAAAATACAGCAAGGACTGAAAATAAATCTTTAGTTAAATGAATTGGCTATTTAAGTAGCAAAGTTCTGAAGACACAGTTCAATGAATTCTGTAGTTCAGTCCTCTAAAGGGAACAGGATCGACTGTATGACACATGAGATTGCTCTAAATGCAACTGATACCAATTATGGCTTCAGAACCAGCAACTTTCTATTTCAATAGGAATGTTAATGTACTTAATTACAGTTTAATCTATTTATTAATCTATTGCAGATCTTCATACTGAGCCTATAAATAAATCTGAAATAAGCAAAGCACATATACCAGGAGGACTGTCATGAGGTAGGGTGCTCTTTGTTCCACAACCCAAGGTCCCAGCTTCATGTTGCTCCCTTGTTTCTTTCAGATTCTCATGAGATTTACTCTTTAATACAAGTGAGACCCACATTTCTTTCCACCATCCTGCTCCAGTGATTTTAATCAAATATCTTTAGAAGGTTTTTACTATGTTCCCTCTTGGTTTTTCATCCTGAATGAACAAGGTAATTAAAGTATGTGCATAATATATTGACTGTTCCCACTGAGACCAGTGCAGCAATTACTGGCTTGCCTGGCTGCTTATGTACCTTGAAGACTCTGTGTCATGTTTTTCTCAAATGAAACTTCCAGCATTCATGGCAGCGAATAGCAGTTCCTGAAAAATGGAGCTGTGAGGTGAAACTAAGCAGCTGTGCTTTAGACCTAAAAAAACTACACATTCAAAAGGTCTTGGTGTAAGACACTCATTTGTAACTGAGAATTGAGATAAAATACTGATACAAGTGCATTCTAATAGTGCAGTGAGAGCAATGCTAAAGGTTTATGTGCTCACCCAGTGTATTATGGACTTGCTTAGCTGAGTGCTGGACAGTTTATCCACGGCACTGTTAAAGACAGTATCACAAGCTTTGCTAAAATCCAAACCCACCACATTTACTGGCTTCTCTTGGCCAACTATGACCTTGTCATAACAGGAAATTAAGTTGACTAGCTGGACCTTCCCCTTGTGAACTCATGCTACCTGTGCCCAATGAATATTCTCAATGTGCTCAGATGTTCTTCAATAACTCCCAGAACAACATTCATGATAATTTTAACAGGCAATGAAGTGAGAATTGAGGGCCTATAGTTGCTGGAGTCTTCCTTCTTATCCCTATTAAAAATTGCAGCTGAGTTTAGAATTAGTTTCTCACTTATGAGTCTCAGAATTTGTGGATTCAATGAAGACCACCCTTCCCTGGGGGTTAAGAGTGTCACAGACAAACACACTGGCCAGGCATGCCACAGGGCCTGAAAGTGGACAAGGAGTAAAGTTTAGGCATGGTTGATATATCTGAATATATAACATAATCAAACTTTATGAGAGCAAAAAATATATAATACCATTTTACACAGAGAGTTCATACTAGGAGAGCTGTAACCCCACTCTAACAGGACCACTGCAGGTAATGCACTCCCTGCTAAACCATTCTAGGGTGTAACAGTCACTTTAAGAGACCACAAGACCAATGTAGATGCTTAATAACTTAAAAGATATTTCCAGTGTGCTTCACAGTTTCCAAACCCTCCTCTGTTATTTCCATGTCCTACCACAAACAATTCTGCTGTCATTGCTCTTATTTCTTCACTTCTCTCCTACTTAGTTTTTTCAATGTCATCTCAGAACTCCTTTCTTAAAACCTCTACTCCAAATTAAATGCTTGTTAGATATGAGAAGTGCTTTGAAGGATTGGTATGCAAAACTAGTAACTGAAAAAGCCAACCTAAATTAATTCAGATTCACTTAATCTCTTCATAGCAATGCACAGTTTTTCTCCTATTGAGCCTCAAGGGATTTTCTTTTATCCTCAGATTATTGTTGTTGACTTGTTTATTCTGTGACTTCTTATCACTCTTTAGAGCAGCAACATTGCACTGTTTCAGCCCTTTCAGGCTCTAGTTGCTTATCCATCTTCTCGTAGAGGTGAGATTTAATAGGAATAGAAACTTGTGCGAATTCCAACTTGTGTTGGGTGTGATCAACAAGCTGACAAGACTTTTCAGAAAACGGTTTGCATTATTGCAGCCTGGATGACCCAGGATTATGCCTCTGCCTCAGAGTCCCATATGCTACGGGTTCTCCAAACGTCTTGATTAAACTCATCTGACTCAGCCAAGGAATTTCCCAACCAGTTATTTTTACCGTAAAGAAAACCCCGGAGAGTTTTAGATCTCTGCAAAACAAAAAACCAACCAGGATACACAAATCTCTGCCCTTTTTATGATTTTTAGAACTAGGCAAACTTTGCCAATTTTACTTTTCTGAGCCTGATTTTCTGAACAGTGGATGGTTCTTTTCTTTGCCAGCCTCAGTGTTTAGTGATAGGAGAATCCTGAGTCTGGGACAAAAACTATCAGATGGATCAATCATGCAGAATAATTCAGCACTGCGTTATTCATTTCCAACAGGGCCAAAGATCCTCCCTAGACCTTGCCAGGCCACAGAATTGACTTAGAGTGACCACATCTACATAAAATTATATTCAGCAAGATAACAGGGAAGTCACAGCTAGATTCAGGTATATTCCACATCCTGTGTGTTTCCTACTTCAGGAAAATCTTTTTTTCATTGCAATTCAAGTCCAGCATGGCAAAGATGATAAAAATTTCTGCCAATAACTACATCAAAAGCATGGTTAATTATGGCATGATTGCAGAGTTAGTTATCTTGCAGTAGCTTTTCAATGACATCAAAAGCAATGACAACATTGTCACTGTCACAATGTATTTCTATAAAACGTGTGTCTTTCAGTCACAACCTGTATATTTTTAGTAATGAATAATAAGCAACAGGTTGTCACGAAAATTAACAATGGGGCCTCATTCTCTGTTTTCAAGCTAATTCTTAAAACCTCATTCAGGTTCTTAGATTTTCACAGAATGTAAAGGCTGGCTTCAGGTGTAAATTATGTTCTGAACGTGAGAAACCCACATGCAGAGACATTTCATCCCCTATTTAAGGAGATGGAAGAGGTCACTGTGTAAAAATTAGATTGATCTGAAGAACTAAACATGCTAGTGGCTTAGCAATAGCAATAGAAGAAACAGAAAAAATAGAAGAAATATTGATTTAGTTTAAAGTTGCCCTAAAATTGTGCCAAACGAATTGCAAATAGGAATTTCCCATTATTTAGTTTAAACACTAACCAGTCCTAGCAGACATCCCTTAATAGACTAAACCTTGCAAATATTGAGTCATCTCTCTTGTATTGTGCCACATCATTTTTCAAAGTTTTTTTATTTTTATAGTTGTGATAGATTAAAATAGAAAACATGTGGAGCCACAAAGTTCTTCAAGTTTCAGTCCAATGCAGCTTCATAGGAAACAGTTATGAGTGTATAAATAGTCCATTCTTTCCAGTATCAGGAGATTATATTTGCTGACATACTGCCCTGGTTCCAGGTTTAATAAATGTTGGAAGAATAAAAAAGGTCTGTGGCCTGGGATCCTGCTGCATGTTTCTGCATGCAGAGACTAATGCCCTGTCAATTAATCCTGTTTCTAAATGCCAGAAAGAATCATGGATAGTCTACCTGTGGGTGTGTATCACAGAATCACAGAATATATCATATTGGTACAACTGATTTCTTCTATTAGAGGAAAAGAAAGCTAACCACATAACTGCTTTTTAAAATGTAGTTTCTACACGAAAAAGTTGTGTCAGTTGTGATTCACTTAGGACTAATCCTACAGGAAATAACACACCGGCATCTTTAGAGAAACACTTCTGTTCCCTGTAAAACATTCTGTAAATATTTCTAGATGCAAAATAAGAAAGGAAACGTGCTATTGACCAGAGAAGCCAGCCAGACTTGTGCTCTCCCCAAACTGCCTCTCATCTGCAACAGTTTGGTTCTACCAAAAGATCTTTGGAGGCAAAATTAAATGTTTCCCTCTTTCTTGTCTGCACTAATATAAAACTGGTTACATTTCTCCTAAACTTACACTGTTAGCAAATGACTCATCAACAAATACTATTACAGTTTTTGCCTTCTAAGCAAAAATTACACAGGATCTGAATACATTTGACATTTGGAGAACATTCTGATACGTGTTTGGTTTTGTTGTGGTTTCCGATGGTTGCTGTTGGTTAGAGGGGAGATTGCAAGAACTCTTTTCTCCTGAGAAAGCAGAATTTCTTAGGTCTGTATTATCCAAATATTCAGGTCTCAAAGCAGAAAGGATCTGGAGTCCAACACACATGTAAGCAGAAATGAAGACATCCTACACATGATTTGGTAAAGGACTAACAATAGTTACTCCTAAGTTTTCTCTTTAAGAAGCAACAAAAACATAGTACTGTCCTCTCACTGAGAGTAAATCACTCCTTGGGAGTGACACGGAGGTTCCTGGAGTGCCATGTTTGAGCCATCATGAGCACATGAACTGGATGACATAAAATGCTAAAACTCCTGCAGCTGACACAGCCCTCAGAAAACTTCAGATACAAGACAGTCTTATCACTTTTTGTAATCTGGAGCATGCGTGCAGGATGCTTCCTGCTTTTCCCATTAACTGCCTACTTCCACTTGCTTCTTCGGCTTAGTTTCTCCTGCGCTTGCACTAGAAACAGTTCTCCCATTTTTAAGCTTTTATTTTCCATTGTTCTTTGCTTTTGATTGGTTTCTGTAACCTCATCTGAAAAAGTCTTTTTCCAAACCTCTGCTTTCTATTATGATGGACCTAGTCTAACACTGCTGAATTTTGGAATCGCTCAGGATTCAGACAGTGATGTAGGACTGTATTTCCTAGCTACCCCCTCTCAGTAAAAATAATTTAAACTTTGAGTAAGGATTCAATTATGTATTTCAGTGCTGCTCAAGCTGTGTCTTTGGGCCTGTACTTTTGTCTCACTTATACCAAGAGATAGTTGTTTTGCCAAAGATAATTGTAATTATTTGCTGAAATGCTTTTATTCATCAATGTGTTCATTTAAGACACTAAGTAAATAAGCAAGCTATATCGTAGTACAGTCTATCTTAAATAAACAATCTTTGCCATGTGTTGATGATTAATGTGTTGCTGTTTCTGGCAAACCATTCAACTGTAGCTCCAGGCATGGGACATCATAAATTTCCAAAAAAATATTAACAGCTCCCCTTATACATGCTTCAGACAGCCGCCATACATTGCAGTTTCCATGAAAAACAGGAATTTGGACCTGGATGAGTTGATTTTTATTTTATAGCTCAGAGCTTATAGCTCATATAAATGGTGCACACATTCCTCAGTGGCACAGGCCTCCCTAATATAAAAACAGATGCAGCCTTGTGTTCATGTGCTTCATACAGTGTGTCAGTGTTGGACTTCTAAAAAAACGTATCCTGCAGTGGCTGGACAGGAGCCCTCCTTGCTTCACTAATTTTGTCCCTTTCCCACCCCTGCCCACTTCCCTTTTCCTGCTGTGGTGGTGCATGCATTACAGCAGGACATGTCTGCCTCTTCAGCATTTCCACCTGGGGAAAAAACCTCAACAGATTAGCATTACTGGCAGAAAACAGAGCACTTTAAGTTGGATGCTTTTCTAGGATTATCTAGATGTGATATACTATGTTGTTACAGAGCTTAGGAACTGACTTGTAAGGAGAAAGACTGCCTTGCTGTGGCTCTGACACACCAGGTATCAGGCTGAATCTCCTGAGAGAATGGGACATGTAGAAAGTTGGCTCTTCCCCAGGGAGCACAACAGCACGCTCAGCCCTGGGGAGGGTTCTGGAGCGCAGGAGCAGCAGCGGGGGAGGCCAGGGGTGGTGAGTGCTCTGCACAGCCAAGGGGGAGCTGACAGCCAGGTCACAGAAGGGATGGGAAGAGAGACATTCAGAAGGCTTAAAGTGGCAAGTATCATGGAAAGTAATGAAAGCTGCTGGACTGATACTACCAGGAAAGGAAGGAGAGGAGGGAGCTACTCTTCAACTTCTTTTCAGGGTGTCTCACTCAGGAGGCCTGATTTTCTCCTATTTTTCCTTACTGCTGTCTCTAACTCTGATCAGGGGATACAGAAGAGAAGACAAAGCCAGCCCATACTTAAGGGTGCACTGACAGGACAAGTGGCATACATAAATTCTGCTTGCATTCTGATTGCAAGGAAACAAATTTTTGTATCAGGAGGCTGGCCAAACTCTTGAGAAGGATCCCAGAGGCTGTTACACCTTTATCCCTGTAGGTATTCAGAACTCATCTGGCAAAGCCATGACCCACTTGATCTAGCGAATCCATTTAAAGCAAGACCAGGCTTAAACGACTTCCAGAGGCCTCTTCCAACTTGATTTATTCTGCAACCCTATGGACTAAAAAATTGTCTTCTGTTTTAGTTTCCACAGCACCTCTTATAATATTGACAGCTTCAGTTAAAACAAGGAACTTCTCCTCATTAAACAGTTTCTAGTGTTCTTTGTAGAAACACCCTCTGAAAAATTTTGTCATTATTATTTTTAAACTTTTGTTGTAGACAAGCAGTCTTGAAATACACGGCTAAACCAGAGAAACAAGAATATAATGATGCTGACTTAGATATGACTGGGATGGTAACATAACCTTATCTTCACCAGAACACTCAGCTCAGAGCCTGAATAAACATATTCTTCAAAAGAAAAATTAAGAATTTACATAACATCTTGTACAGTTCAAGGGGTTTTCTCTAGAGCATGAAAATAACACTAAATAAAACTAATCATACTTTAATAAAAGGCCACTTATTGCATTAGTAAGGAAGAATTGCAAATCTTTCTCGCAGGAGTGCGAATGCCTCCAAGCAAGACAGCTGCACTCAGACAGCACTAACTCTCAGATGTTGATTCAAGCAGTCTTCATCTTTCAATAATGAAAGTCGTTGTAGTCCTGTGCAGAGTAAGCAATAAATAAATCTGCATGTGTTTGGGGTCCTTGTTTGCCATGAAGGTCCTCTCAAGGTCATAAACATTCTGTCTCCCCACAGAACTTCACACTTGAAACGGCTGGTACTCATCAAGTACTGCATTCTTGAGTAATTAGAATAGTGAGTAGGTCGTGACTACTGATTCTATAACACACAACTACACACAAACATTCAAACACAGTTCTTCACTTCTCAACAGCCACTTGAGCACCCAGAGCCCTAATTCTCATAAAACACTCTAAGTGAGCTGCAGATCTGAACTGTGGGCTGGCTGGCAGCTGATGGATCAGGAGAATCAAATTAAAAGGAGCACAGATGAAAAAAACATTAAAGGATGAATTTTCTCGAGTTGCACACATGGGATTTGCCATTCAAATTCTAATTACTGATAACCTACTAATCTGCACTTGTTCACAGAAAAGTATAGTTTCACCTCCTTATTGCAGTACAAGACATTACTCAATGTTTTTTGGGCAACTCCCAAGGATTTTGTCCTTCTTCAGCTCATTCTTGACCTTTATATTAACGGTCTAGCTGGTCTCAACATTTACTAGCTTGAAAAGAATATAATTATTAGCTTTAGTGGTAGCACAATTTTTCTCATGGCTTACTTAAACTCTTTTAATTCTAGTTTTAGAATGTGAATGCCGTAGCCTGCTTTCTTTTGAATGTGGAACAAATAACATGTTTTCTTACTATGCTCACCCTTGAATTGCTGATGCAGCAAGTCCCAAAAGGCACAGCTTTAATCTCAGAGGCTGACAGGCTTTGTATTCCAGGTGAATAATGGGACCATTAAATGTACTCAATCTTGTAAAATATCTACTAGACTGTTTTTATGTTTCCATGGGGAGTGAATTTTGAGGTTATTCTTTCACTTTGGCTGCAGCAGGGAATAGAAATCATTAGTTTCAAAATTTTTTCTGGGTATCCAAAATCATTATACATTTATTAATTCTGTATCTTTTGGAAGTATAATAACAACTATTAACTAGTAATATTGTAATGCATTTAGTAATACTATTAGTAATGTTTTATATATTAGTGTTTATATTAAAAATGCATATAATTTGTCATCTGGATCAGTGTGCATCTCATCCCAACAAACAGTACACGCAATGGCAAACAGAATGGGGAGTTTTTAACCACCATGAATTACAGTAAAAATGCTGCCCTTGACTACTGAAGTCCATTAGCCAGGGGCAATTATACCTCCTGGGGGATCCTGTGGCAAAGGAGGAGTTCATTTCATAGTGAATCATTATGATCCAAAGGACAGACACACATATGCACAACCTAAAACCTGAGCTGACAGTCTGAACTCTCCTCTACTCAGCTGGCAGATATTCTTTCATTTCAGCTTTAAAACACAAACTTAGTACTTCTTTTATAAGGTGCCATATAGATGTATGGAAAGGTTTTTAAAAGCTCCATTTACTTTCCTGTGTGTTTGTATTACAGTAATACAAAGTCCTCCACAAAAATCATGCCCGCCCTTCTGCAGAGCCTACCTGCTTCCCTCACCTCCCTTCCTCTGCCTTCCTGCCTTAAAGAGCTGACTGGCAGCCTTGCAGGATGGGGCTGGAAGTCACTGGAAACATGGAAAATAAAGAGATTACAGTCCTCAGTATTAGGAAAATACTTTCATTCCATGGTAGTTTTTGCTTCAGAGGAATGTTCATGTGGACTCTCACCTGAAGTCCAGTTGAAATCAGCCAGATCCATTGCACTTGCATTTATTTTAAAAGCTTTTCTTTGCAGATGAGCAGTGGTAGATATCAGTTAGAGCTCTTACTTCTATCCACAGGCAGTTCAGGAGGACAGGGAGCAAGTGCTGCCATTTCACAGTAGTTTTACAGAGTATCCATTGACAAGGCAAGAATTGCTTAGGGTTTAAACACCAAATGAGAAGAAGCCATAAGAACTACAGTTCTAAAAGTGGTTTTATCCTATATACGATAAAGACAATTTGGTTGAAGAAAATTCTCTGCATTTTGCATGAACAAGTAGAATTTCCACAGTATTGGGACATTTAACTTAGAAGTATAAGAAAGCTTGCAAAGCATGTCAACTTAGAAGTAAATTCTCGTATTTGAAGATCTGGAGTGTTGAAAATGCTTTTCATTTTTAAATGACAATTCCAAACTTCTGTTTGAAACCTATCAGCTTTTAAACTGATATGGTAAGTGGGTCAAGTTATATGAAGTCTGAATATGTAAGATCATCTCGTTCCTAAGTGACACTAAAAGTAAACCAGACCTGTTCAGCACCAGCACTGTCACAGGCACATCTTGGGTTTAAACACCCTCATTTTTAAAATTGTTTCTCTTTTACATTAAGAATATACAAAGTTTCATAATTTTTCACAAATGTTCCTTTACAATTTCTTGATTCAATCTCTTTGGCCTCTTTCACCTTTAAGAACTCTTCAGCTTGACGGACTGGATCCAGCTTTGGCTTTTAAGACACACTTTGCCATTCTGTGTGTCAGCTTTAATCCATTTATCTGTTTCATCCCTTTGATTCATGTGACCTGGAAAAGAGAGAGTTCCGTTAGTTTAATATGACACACAGTAAACATACCCCACATTGCACTTTCATTTGGTAGAATTTGAGTCTTTTTAACTGAGGCTTCTGACATTTCATTTCATACGGGTTTTTTGCATTAATCTCATTTCCCATAATGAGATTCCCATAACAGTGATCCTCCGCATAGTCGTGATCTGTAATTTGCGTGATCCTATACTCGCTGTTGATTTTCCAGCGAGTTGTGGGACCTGGCGCGTGCGCAGAACCTACTGCAACCCCAGTCTGCTCGGCCCCCAGACCCACCGCTCACGCTGTGCTGGGACTCCCCCCTCACACGCCACATGACGCTGGCCCCCACCCTGGTGGAGCACAGCCAGACACCTGAAACAAGCCCCGCTCTCAGGACCGTCCTCCAGACCTTATTAGGGGAGGGGGCGTGGCTACGGGCATGGCATACTTGACTACATAGTGGGGTCACTACCTTTGCGAATTCCACAACTCGCGTGAAGAGGGCCCGACCCAACAGCCCGCGAGTAATGGGGGATCACTGTACATAATTACAATAAGGTTTTGGATTATACAGTAATTGACTTTTTATTATGGGCTAGGAATATGTTGTGGTGGGTTAACCCTGGCTACATGTCAGGCACCCAACAAAGCTGCTCTATCTCTCCCCTCCTCGGACAGGGAAGGGAAAATACAGTGGTGAGGTGAGCGGAGGAGTCCCGGCGCCGCGGCTTGTCCTGGCAGCCGATCAGACTGAGGTCGCGGTAGGTTCTGCGCACGCGCCAAGGTCACACAGCTCACGGATCTCGCAAATACCAGATCGCGAATATGCGGGGGATCACTGTATAATGAAAGGTTCACAGGCTGAGATAAAGACAAGAAGGGATCGGTCACCAATTACCACCATAGGCAAAACAGACTAGACTTGAGGAAAAAAAAAGAATTTATTACCAATCTAATGAGAGTAGGGTAATGAAAAATAAACCCACACCTTCCCCTCACACCACTCTGTTCTTCCCGGATCAACTTCACTCACATATTCTTTACCTCCTCCCTACCAGGAGCACAGGGGGATGGGGAATGGGGATCGTGGTCTGCTGCTCCCTCCTCTACAGGAGGAGAACTCACACACTTCCCTCTATGGCCTGGGCACTTTTCATGGGTTGCAGGTGGATCTCTGTACTTCCATGACCCCACAGGGGCTGCAGGGGCACAGCTGTCTCACCATGGTCTGCACCACGGGCTGCAAGGGAATCTCTGCCCAGAGCACCTCCTCCCCCTCCTGCCTCAGTGACCCGGGTGTCTGCAGGCTAGTTTCTCCCATATATTCATTCTCACTCCTCTCTCTGGCTGCTGGTGTGCAACAGGGTTTTTTCCCCTTAACTGTATTATCCCAGAGGTCCTGCCACTGTCACTCATGGGCTCAGCCCTGGGCAGTGGTGGGTCTGTCTTGGAGCTGGTGTTGGCTCTGACAGACGCAAGCTTCTGGCAGCTTCCCACAGAAGCCACACCTGTAGCCCCCCCCCACCAAAAGCTTGCCACACAAACCTGAAACATCCTTCTACATGTACTGGTTTTGTCTGGGATAGGGTTAATTTTCTCCATAGTAGCTATTATGCATCATGTTTTGGATTTGAACTGAAAATTATGTGGGATAATATATAAAATTTGTTACTGCTCAGTGGCCCCTGCACAGCATCAAGGCCTTTTCTGCTTCTAATACCGCCCTGCCAGCACAGAGGCTGAGGGCACACAAGAAGCTGGGAGGGGACACAGCCAGAGCACCAGCTGACCAAAGGTATATTCTATACCCTATGGCATCATGTTCGGTAGATAAAGCTGGCAAAAGAAGGAGGAGCAGGGAACATTCAGAGTGATGGTGTTTGTCCTACCCAGTAACTGGTACATGTGATACAGCTCTACTTTCCTGGGAGTGGCTGAACACCTGCCTGCCCCTGGGAAGTAGTGAAAGAATTCCTGTTTTGCTTTGTTTATGTGTGCGGCTGTTGCTTCACCCATTAAACTGTCTTTGTCTCAGGCCATGAATCTTCTTACTTTTAGTCTTCCACTTCTCTTCCCCATCCCACTGGTGGGGAGCTAGTGAGAGGCTGTATGGCCAGTTGTGGTTAAACCATGACACTACACGACATATTAATCTGATCAAATAATTTGAAAAAATTTCCTTACTATTGTAAACACAGAAAAGAGGTTGTCCAGATGACCAGATGTTGCTACTATTACAGTTTTTGTTCTTTCTTAGGGTTTTCTAAGATAATGGCCTAAAAAAACCAAACTGACCCTGAGATCTTTTTCTTCTTACGTTTCACATAAACTTAGTATTCAGAGTCATGCTCTGAAAAGCTCATTATATAACAAAGAAAAGTGTTCAACTTCACTCTCATTTTACAATGAAGAAACTGAGGCCAACAGAGAACAAATGACCTTCCAAATTCATGCAGAAGACTTGTGTCCAAACTGGGAATTAAACTAAGATCTCCCAAGTCCCAAATCAGCCCTTTTATCACAAGATAAACCTTCACTTTGGTTTATCTTTATAAAACATCATTTATTATTACTTTAGTGTTCATGCAACTGAGTAAAGTCTAAGTTTAGAACTAATCCGAGCCTGGAATAGTACAAGGAATGACAGGGAAGCAGTTTCTGAACCAACCTTGCAGACATGCTCTGCTCTGACCTGTAACACAGCTGAAGTTAAATTCTGGCCACAGCAAAAACAGTGGCAAGACTCCAACTGACATCACTGCTTTGGTTTCCACAACTCAGGTCTGCGAGCCAGAACTTTTCAATAGTGTTTCAGTGCTTTGGTAGTTCGAAGTGGGATTCATTTAAGTTTAGGAGCCAAACTCACAGCAATTCACTACAGGCTGAGGTACTGCTGAGAAACACAGAGTTTTCAGTGACAGAGTCACTTCAGTGTCCTTTGTTATCAGACTACAACATGCCTTCAAGGATCTCCACTAGGATGTGCTGGTAAAATTGCTCCACTCCTGACTGCTGTGGGCATTGGTCTCGGTCACAATCAGTATCAATATAATTTCTATTTTAAGGCAGATGCTACCTACTCACCATCCCATCACAGACTTAAATTTATGATGAGCATCACCAAGTTGGACAAAAGTGTTGCACATGAAATCCATTAAGATCTGAAAATTTAGTTCCCCAGAGCTTTCCTGAATCACTGATTTTCAGTAGTACTGTATCAGAGAATACAGACCAGAAATGAAAACAGAATCTGTCTTTTAAGTACAGATAGCCCTTAAAACATTAGATCTGCTTGAATTTTAAACAGGAAACAGCCTACAGGTGACAAAAAATTGAACCAACAAAGAATTGCAAAGGAAAATTCAAGTAGATCCTTTAACAGAGCTGTGGAACACTGAAAACACAACTGTTTTTCCTAAAGAGAGAGGCCATAATAAATGCAGGGCAGATATATTTCTAGAAATTGCATACTGGAATGTTTTGTCCCAGTTCCTCTGTCATGTTTTCGTGACTATGGCTTGTACTTCTGTACAAGGAAGAAACAATGAAGCACAGAATCAATGCTGTAAAAAGTTTCATGCACTGCTTAAACCCTCCTACGCTTTTGCGAAGATGTTAAAGAGTTCAAGAAATACAGAAACAAATTTACAAGAGCCATTTTAAAGCCTCAGTTGTTGTCTGGGCTCTGTTTCTCATTTTGTATTTCATATGTGAATGTGGAAGAATGTTTGGTTCCTTATACTTCTTTTGGAAATTTGCCTGTGAAGGGAATGCAGAAAATACCAAAGTCTGCAGGAAAGTGAGTGTCAAGTTCCACTCTGTAGGAAAAGCTCTTCATTTTAAGGTTATTAAGCCCATCACTTAGTAGCAAGTTCAAGGATATTTAAGATATTTAGTTTGTGTATGAGGCACTAATCAAGCAACAAGGTTTGGTTGGAGACCTTTTGATGACCATTTGGGTCTTAACTGTACTCTCTGAATATTAAGGGAACAGAAGTGGATTTTGAGGATGACTTTGCTAACTTGATTAAATCACAAAAGCAAACAGCCTGCTGGATCGAGAATGAGAGGGGGGGGGGAAGATTTAATTTCAAAACCCATCAGTCAAGATAGCAGCATGAACTCAGGAGAAGACAGATACACCAATATGCTGTGTGGACACATTTTCAAGTTAATGTCCAGGAAAAGGCTGGAGGTCCTCCAACCCACCATGTGTGGTGTCTAAAGGAAGATAACACCTCTACAGAACTTTGTACTATCAAGCACTGACTGTTTATTTATTTGTCTTCCTGGAGACTGGAGAAGTTGAAAGTTCTATTTTCATACCACAAAACAAAAGAAGAGGATCATATTTTAAATGTTGTTCACTTGTGGTGTTACGACTATATCAAAAAGGCTGTGAACAGCTTGAGTTGAATGCAAGCTGAAACCAATAAAAATCTGTAGGATAGCATCTCATCTAATGTGTTTAATAAAAGTTGGATGGACTTTCTATTTGACTTGACGGAATGTAATCTTTTCCAGATACAACCTGGGTCTTTGTTTATTTTTTTTAAAGATATTGCTTAAGGATCAAGGCTTCACAGAAGGCAGTGTTTGGAGGGACACTGTAAAACAAAGCTCCTCTCACTCAATTCTAGTGGCCAAAAGTCAATAAAAACTGTTTCTGAGAAAGAAGGAAAGTTCTGAAGCGCCTTGAGAACAGAGAAAGTAGGGAGGGACATGACAGCAGATAGTGTTACTCTCTTGGGATAAGAAGCATAACTCTGTCTGCAACAGACCCAAGACAGCTGCACAGTGGGAGAAGGAGCACTACACTTGGGCAGCTGGTACATTTCAGAAAAAAAATTAAGTTTCAGCAGACTGACATAACACAAGCTCTTTCACTTATTTCCCTTTTAAAGGCAAGTTGCCTGCCTCATGTTATTCGCTGCCCCTTCAGCTGTGTTTGTGTTCAATCCTGGGAATCCAGGGAGCTAGAAACACAGACATTACCTGGGAATAAACAGTATAGAATTTCTGATAACAAAGACTCTTAAATACATCCTCTTAAATCCATCCATAAAGCTTTGTGCATCGTATGCATGCATTCAGACTCATGCATTCAGCTCCCTCCTTGCACACTGGGTTTGACGCAATCCTAAAGGGTAAGTCCACAGCACTCCATAGGCCACTCTCTCAGTATTACTGTATGAGAAGCCACTGCATGAAGAGTGAGAAATAAGTTATTCCTGATGGTAGGAAACATCTGTCTAAATCCCCTTTGCTCCAGAGTGGAACATCAGACAGATGGGAAAGTTGTAATATTTCAGTATATGCCTGAGGTGAATGATTGTAAGGAGAAAAGTGATTCTCACAACCCACCAGGGGAACCAGGCAGGATGAGAAGACTTGAAGAGTGTTATTGAGAGAAACCCGAAAAATCAGAAATAGGACAGTGTCCATCTTTTCAAAGGAACCTGGTAATTAGACAGGCTGACTCTGTGCCGAGGCACAGGAAGAGTAAGGCCATCTAAGGAGTTTCTAGTGATCAAAAATTATTGGATGCTGGATCATCCCCTTAGGTAGAGGCAATTTATACCCTGAAGTTTTCATAGGAGAAAAGAAGTTAGAGAAGATAACAGGGGATTCCTCTCCATATTCAGGATAGACATTTGAGGGGAGGCAAAGTCAATATGACAGAACCCTATTACCTGTGTTCTTGGTCATCAGAAGTCATAGCATAGAGAAAGGTTTCAGATGTGGTTTAGCAAAGCTCTTGTGCTGTAGAAAGGACAGAATTAGNATCCAACCTTTTCTTAAAGACCTCTAGGGACGGTGACTCCACCACCTCTTTGGGCAGCCCATTCCACTGTGAGATCACCCTCTCTGTGAAAAAGTTCCTTCTAATGTCCAGTCTAAATCTCCCCTGACGCAGTTTAAGACTGTGCGTTTCTAGTGATCAAAAGAATTATTGGATGCTGGATCATCCCCTTAGGTAGAGGCAATTTATACCTTGAAGTTTTCATAGGAGAAAAGAAGTTAGAGAAGATAACAGGGGATTCCTCTCCATATTCAGGATAGACATTTGAGGGGAGGCAAAGTCAATATGACAGAACCCTATTACCTGTGTTCTTGGTCATCAGAAGTCATAGCATAGAGAAAGGTTTCAGATGTGGTTTAGCAAAGCTCTTGTGCTGTAGAAAGGACAGAATTAGAACCAAACCCTAAAATTCCTGTTAACTGCTGCAATTGTTATAATGCTGGATGACATCAGGAACAAGCATGTCTCGACTTGGGAGAGAACAATAATTCCCATAAAATATGCTCTTTGTATGAGAACAGAAAAATATAAAGAGCCTGGTTTGCCAACTTGAGAGAGTATGAACAGGGAGACATGATAACCTGCAAAGTCAAACATCCCTGACGTGACACAGTGGTGCTTTTACCAAGGAACATAAACTGAAAACCAGATGAAGTGACTGCCAAAGTTAAAAGCTCACTTGACACCAAGCAGATGGATGGCATCAGGTTGCCACTAGATATGAACTTGGCACTAGAACTGGGGCCAGGGATGGAGAAACATCTGAAATCAGATTAGTCTATTGCATCACTGAGAGATGGAAAATTAACATGTTTGATATTTCAGACAGTTAAATTTGGGAATTGACAGAATTATCCAAAGGTCCAAAGATTACATTACACCAAGGACCCAAAGAAAGTCTCTGAATGACTGCAAGACTTTTTCCAGCAAGCTTACAGTTGTCAACATACAAGTTGGCAACAGGAGCAGGCAGAAGTGTGCCCACTGCCCACATTTCATTTGGTCCCCATCCATGCACATGCCTGATGACCTTTCGTACTGTGGAGTGAATAGAACCATGTGGCCACATCAACTTAAGAGAAAACAGGCCTGAAAGCAACCCGAAGATGCACTAAATTTAACCTGACATGCTCACATCACCTGGTCTTCACAATCTGCAGTGCTGACAGCCTACTGCCTCACCAGCAAGCGCCACCAGAAAGTCTACTTTACTATCTACCCATGTTCCTGTACCATAAGGTCAAATCATAATTTCTGGTCCTATTGCCAATGGACAGAAAAAATTATTTCTTTATTTCTCTGCAGCAACTTCCTATGTACTAGAAAAATGCATCTTCTCTTCCCCCAGTCTTCTCTGTTTAGACAAAACCACCATTTTTCAGTCTTCTCAGTCGTGGTTTTAGGTATCTGACCATGTGTTCTCCTTTAGAGACTCTACAGTTGTCCACATACCTTTTTGAAGTATAGTACTCAAAACTGGACACATTCCAGCAAAGCATTACTAATGTCATGTAAAGCCAAAGGATTATTCTGAGTCTTACAGAACAGTCATGTTAATATGATGCTTATTGTTCTCAACACTGTGACATTGCTATGTTTTTACTGAAATACAGTGAGCCCCTGCGAATTCGCAGCCCGCTATTCGTGAGCTTCAGTATTTGCGCGTGATTTTTCCGCAAGCTGCGCGATCTCGGCGCGTGCGCAGAAGGTACTGCAACCTCAGTCTGATCGGCCCCCAGCTCCGCCGCTCGCGGCGTCAGCTCCGCGCCGCCTCCTGCCCCGCTCCCATCTCCGTCCCACCACTTGCTTGCTTGCTGTGGTGTCGGCACTCCCCCCCACCCATGGCTCCCCGCTCGCACAACCAGCCCCATCCCTGCTTCCACCCATCCCCATCCCGTCCCCGTCGCTCCCGCGCCGCTGCTGGCCCCCCTGCCCCGCGCCGGTCCCGTCCTCGGCAATCTCCGCCCCCCGTCCCGGCAGAGCACAGCCAGACATCTGAAACAAGCCCCACTCCCAGGACCCACCCTCCTCCAGACCTTATATGGGGAGGGGGTGTGGCTACAGGTGACTACGTAGTGGGTTCGCTATCTTTGCGGATTTCACAACTCGCAGGAGGCGGACCAGACCCAACAGCCTGCGAGTAACAGGGGTTCACTGTACTTATTTAAATATTACTCCTCTTGAGACCACCCAGGTAATTGCTCCTACCTTTGTACTTTGAACTTAAAATTCCTTTCTGGAAAAATGGCCTAAAAAGCATATAAATCAAGATTATCTGAATTTTTCACCTGACTTTCCACATGTTTGTAAGACCTTTGACATAATAGTCACCTGAACTCCTTTTCTGCTTAAATATTTAACCCTTTTTAAGCTGCTACCCTTTCTCTTACTTATAACTATAGGTACTTATATAATACCTATAGCTAATTATCTTTTAGGTTTCTTAAACTAGCTGACTTAAGAATAGAAGCAGACCTGGATATACAGAGAAGGCAAGACATTAAGTAGTAAGAGCTTCCCTATTTGCCAGGGAAAAGAAAGAACACCTTGACACGATTACTATCAGATACACTGTACTACTGGAATTACTCATGCACTCTCACAGATGGAAGCAGAACCAGTGCTTAGCATGAACTCTGTTTTCTTAACATATTTATTTATACATACTATTTCTAAGAGTGCCTACTGATGTCAGTGGAAACAGATGCCTTGTCTTTGCAAACTACTTCAAAGAGGAAACTCCCTGTCACTGATCTCTTGTTCCCTCATTTTGTCATTAAGTGTCCCAATTTTGCAGCAAAGTCCTTTCATTTTTCTAAAGGAGCAGAAATTTAAAATCCACTTTAGTACAGTGGTGTCTCCACCTCTCACGTGGGAAACCAGGGGTTCAATTCCCACCAGGGAGGCAATGGTGCCGTTTAAGAGTTGGACTCGATGATCCTTGTGGATCCCTTCCAACTCAGAATATTCTGTGATTCTGTAACATCTTTTCACACTCTCATCACTCTGCCTCTCAAGCACTCATCCCGGAGTTGCATCTTCTTGCTTTCACGAAATCCCACTCTATTCCTGGGCTATCTTGGAAACCCCTGGATGTGACTCCTTGTGAGATTGTGGTGTCCTGACTCCCCCCATCACTGCAGCCCAGTGATGACATCAATGGTAACTGCTCTAAAAGCACTAGGGAAGGCTTTGCTAGAGCAGGTGACAGACTAATGTTTACCCAAGTCACAGATCTCTACCCCATCTTCCTACTGCACAGTCTTCTCTCTAACATCTTCACAATATTCCCAGAGGCAAGTAAAGCTTCCTGTGAAAGCAGACCATTCTTGTGTTATCCACATGAGAACTGGCTGGTTTCTGGAAAAGTAATCTATTTATAAACAAACAGTTGAACTCAGAAGCATGAAAAACCCTAAACTGCCGTGCTCTTGTGACACAGGTTTTATCCATTTGGCAAAACCCCTCTTGGCTCTCTACTTTACATTTCTACATATACAGTAGCAGGACAGCTATGGACCTCCTACCTGAAACTTCAAGAGTGGACAATGTTCTCATGATAAAGAAATACAGTTGGCCCTTGAATACCACGGTACTGCAGGTCTTGTCCCCCACCAGCCCTCTGTCAGCATAAAATCGCAGCTCATTAATATGCAAATTTGCCCTGCCCTGTCACACCACCCCCTGACGCTCCAGTGCTGTTTTGGCACTGCCCTGCTGTGTGTTGGTGTTTGCGTTGGTCCCTTTTCCGCTTGACTTGGGACACGGGTGTGGGGAGCTGCCTGCGCTGCTGTCCCGGTGTCTCTCCGGGTGGGTAGACCTGGTCTCTCCATACTCAGGGTAGACATCTACCCTGAGAAAGTCTTGGACACCGCATCTAACCTGAGAGTGTGTAAATCTTTCATAACTGCACACAGCCTCTTCGCTCCAAGAGGAGCCGGGCAGGCCTGGCACCAGGCGGACTCACTGCAGCCGCTTCACTTGGAGTGGAGCGGGATGGGTGCCACTCAGAGCGGACCCACCACCGCTCGGAGCGGACCTGCTGCAGCTGCTTCTCTCCCAGTGGAGCGGGACAGGGTGGGCCAGGCATGGTGTGAGCATGCTGCCAGCAAAACTGCTGCGGCCACCTTGCTCAGAGCACAGCAGGGCGGGCGCGGGCAGAGCAGTGCGCCCGTGGTCTGTGCGGCACGGCGTGGGGGTTGATCTGAATATTCATGACTGTCTAATTTGAATATTCATGACTGTCAGTTTGCGCAGGCAGAGTCATGAAACAGGCCTCCTTAATCACTGAAAAATCACGCCCCATAGATGTGAAGCCACTATCTGGGAGACGCAAAGTGAAGAGGGTTTACTGTGCTATTAAATGACTTTTAATTGTTTGAGAATCTACTTGTACAAGAAAATTATCAAATATCAACTTTAAGAAGAGAAAGCAAGCAGAAAGCAAGCAGACAAGTGCTTTACCTGCAGAAATACATAACCCCCCTGGGGTAAGGTAAAGAGAAAGAGAAGCAGGAAGCATCTCTATTGCCATGTAAAAGGAATGTCACTGACTTAGAAAAGAAAGAGGAAGGCACTCTTTTCAAAACAGTAAGGAAAGGAGAAAAATACATTTTAAAACCAACTACTTCCCCCCCCCCCTTCAAATTTGTTGCTTCTGACTGGCCTGTGAAGAACAGGGAAGAGGGTTACATGATGTAAGAAAACACTCAGAGATAACAGCTAGGTATAAAGACTGGTGAAGATACATTACTTCAGGCCAGCAGTACTTTAGCTAAATTGTATCTTGCAGAAAATCCATTCCAGGGTATATTTTTCATTGACTTGTACTACAATCAATTTAGATCCACATTTAGCAAGTTTTTTGTGTAATGCTGTAACTTCTTTAAGCAACTGAAAATTAGAGTCCTTTTGCTGTTGTCTCTGCATAATTCTTGGTGATTTCTATGCCTCTGGGACATGCGCATTTGAGAGTTTAGTAATCAGTCACTTTTGGCCTCAACTGCCAAGATGATTTCCTTACAGCATGGTGGGTTGAAAAATAGCATCTGCTTCAGGGTTGACTGTCCTATATAAACATTGATTGGGTTGTGACACCAGAGAAGTCATCCAGCTGTCTATATTTGAAACACCACTCATCTTTAATGCTGGCAAAGTAACAAGATGATTGACTGGCCAGTGGTCCTCATTCACTGGAAGAAGCCTTGTTTTACTGCTATGGTGATACATTCCATAGAGTCTTGCTAGAATCTGGGGTCCTTTCACAGGTTTCTAGCCTGAGGACTTCTAATCGTGGTTTTTAAAGAAGTTGTGTTTAATTATCACTAGTAAATTTAAGAGTTAGTTATCATTCCTACTCAGGAAGATACTATAAACAGGTTAGGTATTAAAATTATGTAATTTCATCTTCTAACATGTCCTGACTTTGATATCAATGTTTACACTGAGGATTTTTTTATGCACATTTTTCTGAGGTTTATAACCAAAGCAAAACAGAAAGCCTCACACAATCTGCTCTCACATCAGGTCACATTGACATAACACATTCAAACAAAGCTGGAGCCTTCAGACACATTCTGTTAATGTCTCCTCTAGTGCAAACTGTGTAACTGGTGAAAGCAACAGCTTTAACTTCTAGATAAACACATCTGGCGAGGGAGAGAGAAATACACACCCTAACAGTGCACTGTACAACTGTTTTCTCACACAGGAAACAGCAAGGGTTAGAATTCAGAGTCCAATTTTAAATGCATTGGAAGAAAAATGAGCAGACTCCAACAGTATGAGATTTAACAAGACTAAGTGCCGGGTTCTTCACTTTGGACATAACAACCCCATGCATCGCTATCGACTGGGGGATGAGTGGCTGNATGGAGGTGTTTAAGAGTAGGCCGTATGAGGCATTTAGTGCCATGGTTTAGACAATGGGTTGGTGTTGGGTTACAGGTTGGACCTGATGATCTCCAAGGTCTCTTCCAACCTTGCTAATACTGTGATACTGTAATGCTTCCAGTAATTGCAAGCATCTTTCCATCTACTCTCTATCCCTCCAACTCCAGCTTCTTCTGTCCTTCTTCTACTTATCTCCCACTCCCAATTTCTCAGCCTATCCTGCACCACTGTACATTTATAAATATGCCATATACTCCTTTTACTTCCCCCTATCACTCAGAGGAAACTTTTTCTTGTACTTTAATAGACATTCCTAGGCAATGTATTATATGTGACTGTGTAAGCCAACAAAGCAATGGGTCAAGGTCAGCCCTGGATTACCTCCACAAATTCACTGGAATAATGCTGAGGATGAATTTGGCTTTAGGACTTTTGTTAGAGAAGCAGTTGATTACATTCACAAGTCATTTACCAATCAAAATTTAAAAGCCATCTAGTCACATGGGGAGTACAATGGCACAGGCAAACGTTTGAGCATGAAACAGATTGAAAAAGCAGCTGCCAAGAGCAATAAAATAATAAAGAAGTGTAGATGCCTTTGACTAAGGCCAGACAGACATTTCTTGGAAGCCAAGATTAGTAAGCCTTACCACTTATAGTTACATGATCATCTTTGGAGGCACTTCGTGTTTCTTTTAACTGAATCTCTGAGCTCACATCCACTTTTCTTCCAGACAACTCTAAGTAGGCTTGGAGAGAGGCAGGTACCTTGACTGTAATTGAACCTGGTAAAAATTTAAGTGAAAGTTAGTTAACACTGAGAGCGAAGCATGAAACAAGCAATTATTTCATTAATTTGGATCAAATCATGGTTGTGTTGGTTTGGGGTTTTTTTTTAAGTCTTTGGACAGTAACCTCTTTTTTTGTCACTGAAATGACAGATGAAGTTATCTTCATTTACCACAAGCAGAGCACTGTATGTCACATATAAAAAAATGATGTCACAGTATTTTCTTCACAAACATGAAAACACTCGCATATACCGCTACCAATGGCTCTTGGTAGGGGATCCTATTGGAGAAATGATCAAGGGAAGTAAATTAATAGATCTCATAAGTATTATGATTTTGGTTTCATCTTCTAGTTGCATATTTACACTGCTGAGCAAGGACAAGTGACCAGATTTGACAAATACTCCAGTCACTGCAGGGCACATGAGAAAGAATTACTCATCTGGAATAATGAGATGCTTCTCACGTACTGTGAACATCAGTGATTGTGTCTGGTTACTGCTCAGGGCCAGCTGTTCACATCCTCCAACAGATGCAGACTCAAAAGTGACTTAACTAGTTTAAACTATGTATCACTAAAATGTAAACTCCTAGCAGAATTGCAGGTTACCTTTGAGATTAAAACCAGAAATTCTGATTTCTGAGTCCCATAAATATGTGCCTCTATGCATCAGATCAAAGGCAGATCCTGGGCCCCCAACCTACCCAAATTAGTCATGTTTGGAATTACTCGTTCATGAAGTTTGGAAGCTGTATCTTAAACATTACATCAAAACCCTAGCAAAATTCAGAATACACTTTTTTTATAGGTGTTCCTTAGTTTTTTTCCAATTCCAACATTCACTTTAGGAAAAAATACAAAAGTTTCTTGACACACATCCCAAAAGCTGAAGTAGAACATGGTAAGAAAAGAGATGTTATAACAGCTAAGCAGCATCAGAAAGCAACCCTAGCTGTCCAATTTAAATCCAACAGGATCACTTGTCTGTGACAGTCCTGATGAACAAGTAACTGTCAGTATAACTTGGGCTTATGTTTTGCTGGATACTTAAAAGCCTCAGGATAAGAAAGAGAAAAGTTTTGGGTCCTCCTTGGAAAGTTGCTCAGTGATGTGACTCATAAAATCCAACACACATGCAGCTAATTTATGACAAATGGGACTTTTTCTACACTGCAGCTGTCAGCAGTTACTCTGAATTTACACAGTAAATGAAAACAGAACTTCAACTTTGCCTTTACGAAACTGTGCTGCCAGAAGAGATGTTAGTGTTTTGAAAATAAAATTAATTAGCATTTATTAAATACATTTTTCTTTGCCACTAACTCAAAGAGGGATTAATTTAGTAATCAGTGATTCAAAAGGCAACCAAGAAATGTAAAAATAAATTTCTTTGCACTAATGAAACCAAAATAGCCTGTACAGAAGGGCACACAGGTGACTTCAGTGCATTGCTATCATCAGTCCAATTTTGAATAAATGTGAGGGTTTAATAGGGCACAGGCACTGTCTCACTGAAGACAGAAATGTTCATTTAAACCATCTGAAGTGCCTCACATGATATTAACATCAGGTATAAGATGCTGTAATGTGGCTTTTTTATCTATTTCAAAACTAGGACTAACAAGATGCATTTAGGGGTTTGTAACTTACAGTATCATGTTCTGAATGGCAAAGCTATGAATTTAACTTTAGGTGTGAGCTTTTAACTAAGTGAAGGTTTAGTGAGTAAACAGGAAAGAATAAAGGAAAAATGGCAGGGTAAGGAGCTCTAATTTTTGTTTTTCTGCCTTCAGATTTTCACAGTGGGATTTTTCATTCAGAAAGCAGGAAAAATAAATGTGTGTCAGTTATCGCTCTGCACATGAAGCATCATGGAGTAAACTGTGCTTAAGGCAAATGAACACAGCAATCCCAGTCAACTCTGCAGAATTCTGCTGGGTATATTGCCAGGGAAAAAAAAAAAAGAAAAATATTGTAACACAAATTTGTTTAAATCCATCTTAAGTATCATTGCCCCTTACAGAGATTGCTGTATTTATAGACATCTTCTAATAATGAGGTAAAAAAGAATGTAGATGACTAACAACCATGAGTTATTTTTTTACAGATAGATTTAAAAACACCCTTAACTCTTATACCTGTATCTTTTACATCAAAAGCTGCTACAAAAAGTACCTGGTTTAGTTTGCTAACCTTTCTGGGATTTCAGATCCACTTTTCTTAGTTGACTGACATAAACATCTATTGTCCCATGATATGTAGAAGCTTTTAGACTTCCATCTGATGAATCTATAAAGAAAAAAGAAAAAGAACTTGTGTTTCATCCGCCCTTTGTAAATATCTTTCTTTATACTTTGAAAGAATTTTTGCCAATTCTTCTGTGGTTGAGAAGTATTACGTTAATTTATTGAATGTCAGACTGCTTAGAAAAAGAGGCTTCTGAAAACACTTATCTCCCCAGTCCAGACTGAGGCTTTGGAAAGTCTCATTCACTGCATCTGAATTTTAGACAAGTGTTTGAGATAACCACTGCACTTTAATATACACAGAAACCCAGCATTTGTTCTGTGCCCTGGAATAGGGAAGCCTACATTTTCTTTTGTACCTTATTAGCTGAAATTCATGATCACAGAACTTTGTGAAGAAGCAGCATTTTTACAAATAGAAATTCTTTAAGAAACTTTTAATTGTACACTTGAGTAGTCTTTAATTATTTGCAAAGCATTCCATTCTTAAATAGATAGGCTTTAACAACATCACAGCGAAGTCCCAAAGAATTAACTTTCAAATTATTGCACTGACCTATAGCCAACAAAAATTGCAGAGAAATTATTAAGAAACTCTAGAGAAGCATAAAAAAAATACATTTGTTCACAAGCAAAAGGCAGTCAGTGAAATATTTTTAGAGATCATGCTAGAAATTGAAGTATTAGCAAGAAGTCTTGAAATACTGATAGGGACTGGTTTCTGGATGTGCACAAATAAAATACACAGTCAAATTTTCAGAAGTACCTAAAATAACAAAATCAAGCCCAAACCAAACTTTCCAGTTTAAATAGCAAGAGCATTAATGAGAGAATGAATCTGATTAATCATAACAAGGATGTCACATTAATATCTTGTACTTGCCATACAGATTTAGCTCTGAGTAAACTCATCTGGAGCTTTTCTAATCTCAGATTCTGAGCACAGATGCCAAAGATCAGTGCATGGCTTACAACAGCAAAAACATGGAAAAGGATTATTATCCCACAACCAAAGCTGATTTCTTTGGAGGGGAAAGTAATTAAAAAAAGGGCAGCTAATCCATATCTAGTCAGATGAGAAAATACGACCAGCTATGGCCAACAAGGAAACACTGACAATTAGAATGAGAATGTGTCTGTCAACTCAAGATTTTATGTTAAACAAGGAATGTTCCAAATCTGAAAAAAGAAAACTAAGTATTCATTAATAGGGAAAAGGAAAATGGATTAAAAAAATAAAGATGTGGTAATATCACAAAAAGGTGCCCAAATTTAAATAAATATTTCAACAATGAAAAATTGCCCCATATTAAGTTGTACAGGCTGGTAGGACAAAACACTTAATAAATCATAATGGAGACAATATATACTTTATGGTTATGAAAGAACAAACCTAAGGCAATTTATTTTAAAATATATACCCAGTGTTAGCTGACATCAATGTGAGCAATTGAAAGTAAAAACAAGGGAGAAGTGTATAGTTTGAATCCAGAGTTTGCCATGGACTGACAGCTCAAGGGGAAAACCAAGGATAAATCCTTCTACTGGAAATGGAACAGATGGTCACTCTTGAGCAGCTTTGCTACTTAAGAATTGAATAGCACTAGAGAAAAAAACAAGAAAAAAAGGCAGTGAAGCAAGACATCCTTGACAAAGTCTTTCTTAGGTTTCATGAAAAATAAATGCAGATTGAAGAACAAGACCTAAGTCACATAACTTGAGAAAGACCATGTAATTAAAGATCAGTGAAAGGCCTACAAAGGTAACATTTAGTACCACTCCTTCCTTCACTTTATCAGCCAAGTACTGAAGAAAGGGTTAAACACAAGTGATCTTTGATTAGGCCTTCAGCAATCTGGTCCAGTGGGAGGTGTCCCTGCCTATGGCAGAGGGGGCTAGGACAAGATGATCTTTAAAGTCCCTTCCAACCCTTAACTCTATACTAGGGAAGACCTCAGGACACCTCAGCCCACTTNGTACTAGGGAATTGTCTTACGATGACACTTATCACAACAGAAGACCTCAGGACACCTCAGCCCACTTTCATGTCACGACTTTACTCAAAGGTTTATCTTTAGGAAAGTTGAAATGTGCTTAATTGTTGGGTTTCAATTGATTTGAACATCACAGCAAGTCACTGAAGCCTTCCAGTTGTCTAAACTGGGTTACTGAAAACAGAAATTAGGAGAACAAGACCAAGTGACATTGACATGTTTGTAAAAAAATAATTAGAATTTCTGTGAGTTTTATATAGAGTTTTCCTTTGCATATTAAGTCTTTGCTTTCCATAAGCTGGTTACATTTGTTTACTCTCCTCTGAAATGAAACAACCAAGTTTTATAATTTCAGATTCTACCAAAAACATAAGATTTATTCCTTCAATGCATAATTAGGTTAAGTACAAGTAATAAGAAAAAGCAATGTTTTTTTGAGCTAGTAGGGGAAAACTGGGATTGGCAGCAGAGTAGGGAATACGTAATTAGACCATACCAATAACATAGAGAAATAAGCAAATTCTAGGAGGAACAAATGTGAGCCAGCAGTGTGCCCTGGCAGAAAATAAGTGCAACAGTCTCCTTGGCAGTATTATCTGGAGCACAGTCAGTGTACAACGGGAAGGGATTATCCCCCTCCACACCCAGAATACAGCAACCAGTTCTGGGGCTCTCAAGAGAAGGGAGACAACAACGGGAGTGAATTCAGCAGAGAAACACCAAGATAGTCAGGGCATGGGACACTTCCCCCCTCAGCAGAGCAATGAGTGAGGGCAGGCTGAGCCCAGAGAACATCCTGTTCAGGCCCTGGCAGCAGCCCCTGGTATCTGCATGGAGGTGACAGGTGACAACACTGGGCTCCTCAGAGGGACAGAGCACAACAGGCAACAGATAGAAGCTGAAGAGTTTCAGCCTGAAAATCTTATTCACCCTGAGGCCAGTCAAGCAGAGGCACAGTCTGCACAAAGGGACTGCACAATCTGTGAGGTTTTCAAGAGCACAGGATAAAGCCCTGAGCAACCTCACAGCTGGCATGGCTTTGAGCAGGAGGGTGAGGTTGGAGACTAGGCACTGCTTAAGCAGCAGAGTGGGACGAGATCACCTCCAGAAGTCTCTTCCAAGCTCAACCACTCTATGATTCTACAACTTCCTGACATCCCTTCCAACCTAAGTGTTCATACAAATTTATCAAATAAAAATGTATAAAATTAAGTCATTTCTAAAACCACAGTACTTCATTAGTTTGTAGGATAATTCAGATTTCTAATTACTACACTGCCACATGCCAGATAATTAAAATCAAACTGAATTTTGAACATTTTCAAAAAATAAAAATATACAAACAAGTAATAGCAAAATAAATCCCCAAACCAAACTATTTCATAAAAATTAGAAGCAGAAAATTAAAGACAGTGAGAAACAACAGCACTGGTTACCTGTTTTAATGCAGAATTATAAAACAATAAGAAGCTGTAAACAATCATTTGTAATTTCCCATGAAATATTTAGAAAAAAGTCCAGCACCCTCAAGTTTGACTCATAAATCAATCCTTCAAAAACAAGGATACATCAAAAAACCCTAGAAATTAGTGCATTTTTTTTAGAAAACATAAAATTCTGCCTCCATTGAAATAGATAACTACAACCTATCAGAACCCAACCAAGGAAGCTGGAAGATCCAACCTGTTCTTCCTGTTTCTATCAGCAAATCCCTCTCAGGTCTCTGGCAATTCAACAAGACATCTTGTGGCGTTGATTTTTCATGGACAAAAATCTTTCACTTAAAACATTTTACATTTTCTTTCTCATGTTTTTAGAGTTGAACCTCTGGATCTTAAAATCTCTCACCTTTGGAAAAATCCATAAAAATACTAAAGTATGTTTAATGCTCTTTAGAATCACAGAATCACAGAATATTATGAGTTGAAAGGGACCNTTGGAAAAATCCATAAAAATACTAAAGGATGTTTAATGCTCTTTAGGAAGAGATTAAGTTGAATTAATTCTTTCAGAACTGAAATCTGAAAAATAAGGTTTCTTCAATTGTCAGATGCGTCTTAATGTTTAAGCTGAACCTGCTTAGTTAAAGAAAATAATCATCATCTGTTAATGGAAAAAGCTACTCGTGTGTTAAGAAACGTTTATTTAATCACACTTCATACTCTGTGAGTTTATTTAAAAGAAGGAAAAACAGACAGCAAGCTCAAATTAATGCTGTGGTTTAATGACTAACTCATAAGAATGTGTATTGCATTCACTCTTCAGTTATGTTAATATAGATCACTTAGAAACAAGAGAAGAGTTGTAACAGTACAGACTGTCCCTGAGCAATGCTTAGTGTGTTACCACAGCTAACACCACCAGCAGAACCTTTGAAATTTGGGCCTGTAACCAAGTTTACTGACAGAATGGGGAAATCTTTCTACAGACATTCAAAAGACACTGAGCCTTGTCCACAATTCTGTTACTTCAATTTTCTGCCATAGCAATAATCAGAATTCGAGTGAGTTATGCTGTTGTGTGAATGCCGAAGGTCCCAAAAGAAAGAGCTGTTACCATTTATTGAAGGAAAAATGATTAGCTTAGAAACATTGAAAGTATCACGAGCCTTTCCCACCCCACCCTTGAAATAGTAATACACACAACAATTATTATTACTTCCTGATATAGAAATTAAACATAATTAACTGTTGGTATCAAGAAATGTAAGACAGAGAACTAAGTTAAGGGCACAACTTCATTTGATGTACACCTAGTTCGTGCAAAGCCCAGCTAGTATTGGATATCAAAAGTGAGAGAGAGCGCCTTGACCAACTACAGAAGGCTGACAGGCAAGTTTGGAAAGGATCTTGTTCAGTTACACAGCTATCAGAGCTACTCCTGAAAAGAGGACAAAAACATCTGTGCAAAATCACCTCCTTTTTACTTTCCTTGTGAATATTTAGCTTTTAGAAAGGAGAAGGGAAGAGTAAGACAGATTGTGGAACCTACCTACTGTGATACTCCCTGCTTTGGTCTGAAGGCTGGTGTTACCTATTATGAAAAGAAATGGGGGAAAATGTTAAAAACAATACTTCAACATATTTCCCAATTTTTTATTTTCAATATTATTGCATTACAGACAAAGATCTCAACACGTGAGTAACAATAAAGTGATTCCAGACAAGAAAAACACTGAGTAAAGTTAGACATAGCCTGGATGTGAGAAAAAAAGCAGAAAAGCATTAAAAGGCTAATGTACAGTATTTCCTTATTTTAGTACTTGCTCTGCTGCCTGCAACAGCACTATAGATCATTTGAGTAGTTCAATAGGACGAATAACAAACGGTCTCTATTTTCCCCTTTTATAAACTCCATCTTCACTGGAGGGAATTTTGTGCTTTATCTTCAAAAGCTACTTCCTGGACCCACCTAACCTGCTCCCTTTGAACTTACCTGTACAACCTCTGATCAGTGCTTTCCATTGACTTCAGTGAGGTCTGAGTTTGTTGGACAAACTGGAGAACATCAAACAAAACTGTCTAAGAATGGTCTCCTACTGAACTTGCAGCCCTTTGAACAGGCATTGGTGTTTCACCCTTAAAAATTCAAAGTACATAATCTACCCCTTTGCCTGTATCAGCAAGAGAATCCAGAAGGACAGATGTACCTCATCACAGAAAAACCATACGTAGTACCAACAGCCTAACTACATTGTAGAAACTTCCACAGCTCTACGTATGTCTCACAGAAACTGCTTTAAATTAAAAACTAAACCATAACAGGTCATTCCTGCCATTCTCTCATCCTCCCAGGAAGATGACAGAATGAGGAATAAGGTTGATCACACTAAGTGAATCCAATTTAGAAACACACAGTATTCACAATTTTCAGAACTTTCTGAAGAGACCTTAAAAATTGCATAAAGATCAAGCTCTGCTCTATGGTCTGTAACTACACAGCAGTAAACAACCATTAGGGCAGAGTGCATTCCACTGTATATGACATGTATTTTGCTTAGTGGTTCATAGGCCCAAAGCTAGAAAAGCAGCCTATCATCAACCTTAAGTTCATTTTTCCAAGGATATATTGTACAAAATACTTGGGGATTCTGAAAATCAGAGCAGAAAGAAAAACATATTTCAATGAACTTGATACACCTTTCATTTTACTCTTTGCTCTTTCTAAAAGCCATGCTATAGTTATCCCACCCTTTTCTCCATTTTATCATGAGTAGTACTTAGTTTTGTACAACCTACAAAAAGATTAGGGTTTCATCAGGCAGTAACTCCCATGGAGCTGAAGTTAGATTATATTCTGTCTGCATATAGCAACTGGATCTGTTCTTTGTTTTTCTGAGGGTTTTGATTTCTGTTTTGAAAAGCAGGTCCTTGAAAAATATTAAACATGTAGAAATCCAACTCGTGTTAAGCAGGAACTCAAAGGAGACAGCAGCATCTGTCTCCTTTGGTGCATCTCCATGTCTCCCAATTTGAGGCCAGAGTGGACCACTGATGGTAGTCATTCTGGCCTAGGCTCAGGTGTTGTTTCAGGGAGTCCTTGTATCTCCTCTTTGGGGCTCCTCTGTTGCAACAGCTGGTGGTGAGTTCACCATAAAGCACAACCTTAGGGAGGCGATGATCCTCCATCCTGAAAACATGCCCTGCCCAGCACAGTTGTGTTTTTAACAGCAACAATACAGGTGACCCCTGGCTGTTCAAGGACAGCAACACATAATCATTCCAGTGGATGTTTAGGATTGTACGGAGGCAGTGCTGATGGAAGCGTTTGAGGAATCGCAGGTGATGGCGCTAGATGAGCCATGATTCAGACCCATATAAAAGAGTAGGCAGCACAGTGGCTCTGTGAACACTAATCTTTGTACTTGTCTGCAGCTGTTTGTTACACCAGACTCTTTTATGGAGTTTTCCCAAAGCTCTGTATGTCTTTGCTAACCTGTTGCCTATCTCTTTGTCAGTCTTACCAGCCGAGGAAATGATGCTTCCTAGATAGATTGGGACTATAGACAGTAAATAAAGCCCTCATGGGACTGAATTTAGAACATTGTGTCCAATTTNCAGCAACAATACAGGTGACCCCTGGCTGTTCAAGGACAGCAACACATAATCATTCCAGTGGATGTTTAGGATTGTACGGAGGCAGTGCTGATGGAAGCGTTTGAGGAATCGCAGGTGATGGCGCTAGATGAGCCATGATTCAGACCCATATAAAAGAGTAGGCAGCACAGTGGCTCTGTGAACACTAATCTTTGTACTTGTCTGCAGCTGTTTGTTACACCAGACTCTTTTATGGAGTTTTCCCAAAGCTCTGTATGTCTTTGCTAACCTGTTGCCTATCTCTTTGTCAGTCTTACCAGCCGAGGAAATGATGCTTCCTAGATAGATTGGGACTATAGACAGTAAATAAAGCCCTCATGGGACTGAATTTAGAACATTGTGTCCAATTTTGGTCTTCTCCATCAAGAAAGACACTGATGTACTGAAGTAGTACAGAGTAATGTACAGAGTAGAGTACTGGGAAGCTAGGGGGCCCAGGCCACGCCACAGCAGCTTAGAGATCTGGGTTTGTTTTACTTTAAAAGGACAAAGCTGAGGAGGAATAACCTTGTGATCTTCAACTACCTAATGGGAAGGTATAGAAAACAAAAAAGACATTCTTCTCATGGTGATGCAGCAAGAAGGAAGAAGCAGCAATAATGGACTGAATTTCTCATAATGGAAATGATGATTAAAAAAGGGGTTTTTCCCCACTAGAAAAATAACTTAGGATAGGAACAAGATGTCCAGAAAGGTCATGCAATCTCTGACCTTCAAGTACTCTAAGTTCAATCAGACAAGACTGTAAGTAAATTCAATGTAATTGAGCCCACTTTAAGCATTAGTTTGAAGTAGATATCAAATTCCTTCAACTTAATGTATTTTATATATGGAATAGTTTAACAGTTAGTGCAACTCAACCCAAGACTTTGGGACAGCTGCAAAGAAGGATTTCCATTTCCTCCTGTGTGCCCCTTTGTAGAGAAGTTTCACTGTAATGTTACTATCTCTTTGATAAAAGTAGGTAAGAATCAGATTTATTTTTCAAGCATCAACTCAAAAACTCAATAGCACCTGACAGATCTAATGTTACACAGCCTTACAAAAATTACTCAAAACTAATTTATTCCAAACAATGCATTATTTGTTTTCATAAAAGTACGAAACATGCAAATGACAATTAAGAAAGCTTGAGCACCGACAGCATTGCAATTGTACAGCCTGACTTCCAACCACAAACTGTCTCAGACAGGTTTGTAAAGTTTGTGTTGCCCTAACTTCAATTTTCTCAGGGCAAAAGTATTGAAATCTATGTTAGCTATGCTAGCACAGATCAGCTGATCTGACTATATATCAACATATTGTCAGCTATAGGGAAATTGTGGGTTTAGCTGCCCAAGAAACAAACTAATCAACTACTAAAACTGAGCTACTTGATGGAGCAAGAACTAGAAGTGAGAGTGATAATTTCATTTCTAAGAAATTCATAATAAGAGTTTTATCTCATCTGCTAATACATGTGTTTGTGTGTGCACTTTAACTATTAAACCATGATTGAGGAGAACAATGTTTTGCAGAAAATGTTTTTCTGAAAAAAGAAACTGGAATTACCAAGCATATGTCAATGTGCAATTGTTTTTAAAAGAAACAGCTAAAGTAACATTAGGTGTTCCAGACCCATTTAGAAGAGAGCTCATAAAAATAACCCTGAAGTAATACAAGAAATGTCTGTATGATTTGGACACAATTCTATTTGGTTTTACATTGTTCTACAGCTAAATGACAACGAGGCATTGCTAAGGAAGTAAGTCACTAACTCCAGCAGTTATGATTTCATTTTCATACCAAGAAAATAAAAATAAACTTCTGGATGTGCACAGAGGCATGAACAAGCTCACCAACTGATCACACTGTAACAATGTAGTCTATGATAGGAAAATATAATAGCAACAAGAAAAAAAAAAAAACAGTTTATCTCTACCTATACATACTACGGCAGACTTTACCTAACATGTTTAGAAAACATTCTTACATTTCATTTAGAAAACATTCTTACATTCTGGACATTACATGTCCATAAACGGACAGAGGAGTTGCTCCTTTAAGGAAGAGACAAAATGCATTTCTCAAGCAAGATGACAACATGAAATTGCTATGATATTGAAGCAAATTGATTACAAGACGTATAACTGAACATCTGGAACCACTGACTGAGCCAAGTTCCACTCTTGGTACATTCTCCAGTTTGTTTTACTCAATGTTAAATCACCACGAGCACATTAGAGCACAGTCAGAATTCAGTGGAAGACTGGTTAAATTAGGAAGCCACACCAGTTTCAAACCTTGACTGCTGTTTCAATAAAAGACAGAGGTTAGTTTTAGTTCTTGGTGAAGCACATTAAAGGGAGGATGGATTAGAGACTTCTTCCCCAGTCAAGTAACAGAAACTGTTAATACAAGGTGCCAGCACACAAACAGGCTATTTCGGCTAAAAACATCTAATTACAGTAATCTTCTCTGGTAGTTCTCAGTAGATGCTCTAAGAGTTGCTTCTTCTATGAACAAAGTGAAGGATGGAAGAGGGAAAGAAAAGCCTCTTTACAACATTCAATGTAACTTTAATTACTTGAATTTTCAAATATTTTGATGTTCTTAATACATGTGACATTTCTTTTCCACTTTTTGCTATTCACAAGAGTGCTCGTACAATTGGTTTTAAAAATAAATACAGTCTGCTAGGCGACAAAAACCTGACTCAGTCTCTAACAGATATAGAACTTTTTTGTCCATATATAGTGCAGTTGATTTAGCGATGCAGTTGTACCTCCGCATTTGCGAGAAACGGGTCATGTCAGAGGTCTCGCAAAATGCCAAACTTGCAAACACATGCAGGTCATTAATACGCATGCAGGCCACGCCCTTCACTCCACCCCGAGCCAATCAGGAGTGCTGGGGAGCCTATTCAACTCCTCCCCATGGGCTCTCGCAACACAGGGGAGGAAAGGGAAGCGTTTCTGTGCTCTCTGTGCCTGGGGAGACCCCCCCGACAATCCCTAGATTTCTCTTCGGCCGAGATGCCGCTTCTACAGCTGCTGACCGCACGTGCTCGCAGCCCAAACCCCGCACAGCTGCTCCCACCCCCTCCCCAGCCCCGGTGCTCGTGCCGGCCCTGCGCTGGCCCTGCACGGGGGGGTTCAGCTGCGGCAGCGGAGTGAACATATCCCGCTGGCCACCGCGGCCAGCCCCACTTTCCTGGGGCACTTCCCTTCCCCATCTGTAGCCATGGAAACAGTATCATGCAGCCCGGGGGGCGGGTCAGACTCCAGCTGCGCTTAGAGTAACAGGGGACAGTGTGACGCCTGGCCCTCCCCGTGGGGCAAGGCTGGTGCTGCCCCACAGGGAGCTCTGGCACTGCCCCTCAGCGGAGCAGAGGCACTGAGCAAACGTCGGCCCGGGAAACTCGCAAACGGCTGAAGCAACATTGCAAGAAATTTTCCTCACAAATCCCTGGGGTCATAATGCAGAGGTCGCAATGCAGTGGGGTTGTACCGCAGTCTGTTGCATTAGTCCATTCGTTACTGTGAACATTATGAACACCTTCAAAGCAGTTAAATTTGTGACAGATTTTCCTTCTTACCATGAACACTTCCCAACATAATGTCACCAGCTTCTGAAGAGAGAGATGCTGATTCTGCATAGAGATACTTAGTTTTCAACAGCCCATCTTCAGTAGATATGTTGATGGTTGTCCCTTGCAGCTTCTCTATATTCACGCTCTAAGAGAAATAAACTTAAATAAACATAATGGAAAACTTGTCACCAGAGCTTGAAAAGGCAGAGGCAAGTAACACTATTATGATGCAAAATAAACAGAAAGCAGTTGTTGGTGCAGAATAAGTAGAATTAGGTTCTTAGTTAAAAGCTACACAAGATAAATAAAACCCCTTTCCATCCAAGAGCTCTGACCAAAGAACGAATGATTCGTTATGAGAGTTCTATGAGTTATTACATCTGTCATTCAGGTGAAGGACCTGGATAGTCACAAACAGATGAAAAAAACCACTTGATTTAATTTTTTTAAATTAAAACACTTACTTTTAAAAAGTAAAAAAGGATTAACTTCTATTTATGATGGTGACATGCAATAGTTCATACTTAAACCCACTCAATTTGTTTTCATTTTGCTTATAGAAACTATCTGTGAATTGCATAAAATCCTTAATTCATTACATGAAATAATACATTGCCTTCTAGATCAAACCATGGCTTACTTAAATTATCTTTAAATCCTCCTTGCCATTTAGCATTGCAACTCTGTGGAAAAAAATCCCATAGAAAGATGTAAGTCTTCTGGCCCCTCCAGTGTTATACTATAGACAGAAGCTATGGACGAAGCAAGAGGTATTCTGACAAATGGCCACTAGTGTTGCACAAACACAGTGCTCCAGCTGGGGGGTGTTGGGCTGGATGGTCCTGTGTGTCCCGCCTGGCTCGGAGTGGCCTGTGAGCCTGTGAGGGATCTAGGTTTATGTTCACCACTCTGGGATGTGAGTTCGGTCTCTGTACGGGCGTTATCTGGTGAGTTGGACTAGATGATCCTTGTGGGTCCCTTCCAACTCAGAGTATTCTGATTCTTTGATTGTGACCCAAAAAGTGAGCTGAAGAGGCTGGTTCAGCATGGACTGTATGACAGCCAGATTACACTGTATCCATATATACTGAGCTTTATGCTGCCTTTACGCCTTAAACCATAAGACTATAGAATGGACTATTGTCTAAAACTTTTGTCATGATGCTACAATACAAATTAGGTCTCCAATAAGGTAACAGGATACATTAAACTTCAAGAAAATCAAAATGCTGTGCTAGAATTAGACACACATGACAGTAAATACCTACAATCTCTGCAGCTGTTGCTGCTAAGAAGTGTGTTGCAGAATTTAAGCACCTACAGTAAGAAAAACCAATTACAGTGAGCCCCCGCATATTCGATCCAGTATTTGCAAGTGATTTTTTTCTGCAAGCTGTGCAACCTCAGCGCGTGCGCAGAAGCTACCGCGACCACAGTCTGATCGGCCCCCAGCTCTGNGATATTACGGCTTAATTCATCAGTACTGGAAGGGATAGCAATTCAACTTTTCATCTTCCAATGCTGAGCACCTTGAGAATTGAATTCAATGCCCCTCAGTTCAAGAAAGATGTTGAGGTGCTGGAACAAATTCAGAGAAGGGCAACTAGGATGGTAAAGGGGCTGGAAGATAGGCCCTATGAGGAGAGGCTGAAGGAGCTGGGTCTGTTTAGCCTAGAAAAGAGGAGGCTCAGGGGTGACCTTATTGCTGTCTATAACTATCTAAAAGGAGGTTGTAGTCAGGTAGGGGTTGGTCTTTTCTCCATGGCCACTGGAGACAGGACGAGAGGTCATAGTCTTAAGCTTCAACAGGGGAAGTTCAGACTCGATATTAGGAAAAGGTTTTTCACTGAAAGAGTGATCCGGATTGGGAATGGGCTGCCCACAGAGGTGGTTGAGTTGCCAACCCTGGAGGTGTTCAAGGGCAGGCTGGATGAGGTGTTGAGTGATATGATTTAGACGCAAATGCTACGTTTAGTTGGACTATAGGACTATATGATCTAGATGTAGATGCTAGGTTAGTTGGACTATAGATATAGATGATCTTTCAGGTCCTTTCCAGACTTATCTATACTGTGAATACCGTATACTGTGAAATAAAACCCTAATAAGCAGAGACTTTAAACATGTCTTAGCAATATTGACACAGATTACTTCACTAGTGCCTCACCCTGTATAGCAAAAGAAAAGCCACTGTCATTTCAGGCTCCGTGATCTAAACCTTTTCTAAAGGGACTTAAATGACTTGCAAAGAACATTTCCAATTTTAACAGGACCATCACTGCTATCAGCACACTGAAAATAGAGTGAGGCATAATTTAAGAGAGAAATACATAAAATAAAAATATCTGCATAGTTTGGGTCCAAACTGGCTGCATTATGGCATTCCTAAACAGGCAAAGGAAAGTTCAAAAAGCTACATCTGTTACTATAGAACACAAGTTTTGACTCTATTAAGACATATTTTTTAAAAAATAAGTGTTTTATAATAAACACTCTCACATACCAAGACATCTTATTTACCAGCCTCAACTGTATTTCTTAAAAATGTACAGTAATAAAAAGTGTTGTCTTGACTTCTAATAAAAATAATAGAGATAAAAAGAGCTTACTACAAACAATAAAACAAAAACTACCAGTACAATGAACATTTGTTTTAGAATAACCCAAATCTCAGGAGAAGTCAAGACTGTTCAAAAACAAAACTAAAAACGTACATATTTAAGATAGGGAAGGCATGAGAAAAAATAGAATTACTTTTTACTAAGAATAGATAGGTTTTCAATCCCAAATTCTTTAACTCTTGTGGATTTTTGCCAGAACACAGAAGTCTGGCTCTGCTATGTGTCAAAGAAAAGTCCCCCGGCACAGATTAGCTAGTGACTCCGCCGTCAACAAATTTGATCACTTTTGTCCATTGAAACCTTCTGTCCAGGTTTTCTGGAAAAATTCCTTTCCCTGAGAGCAGAGCCTTGGGGATTGCAGTTATTGAAACTGACCACATGCCTCAAGTTCTATCCATTTCTTACCCTTTAAAGAAAAAAGTGTCAGTTTATTCTCAAATCAAACTGAGAATGTTTTTGCATCTGAATACATTTCCAAGATGGAAACTAACATCTTGGTGTGTTTAAACAAGACATATACAGCTCCTTCTCCACATATTCCTGCTCTTGGCCTTCCTTTTTGTGCTGTCCTTGCTCAAATATTTCACTTGTGTCTTCTCCAATTTCCCGCCTTAAAAAAATTCTGTTTCTCAAGTGCTTAGTGCCTTTTACCACATCCTCCCCCTCCACAACTCCAGGAGGGGGTTGGAAAAGCTGACAGACCCATAATTACATAATGCTGACTGCAACTGATGGAAGAAACATCTCATACAAACACACACACAGGAGACATAATGCTGACTGATTGTTAACAGAAGTGGCCAATTGAGAAAAGAAATATCACTGTCCTTCCTAACTACAGTGCAAAATTTGTTAGTGAGAAGTTCAATAACCTAAGCCAAAGTATTATTCCATAGCTATGAATTCCTGTTAAAACTACTCACTTCACTCAAGTCACTACAGCTTCATGACTGTAAGAGTGACTTCTAGCAATATCACAGACTATGCCAATATTTATGATCACAAAGAAACATTTGAATTTAATCTGTATGAAGTTTGTTTCAGAAGGAAAATAAATCCAAAAAGCATTTAAAGGCTTAAAGTAAAATAATTTCATGTTTCATGTTGTTCAGATACAGAATCTGTTTATTACATTTATTACATGAAAGGCAGTCTAGCACCCACTACGAAGAAACACAGAAAATTCCATGTTAACAGTTTCTGGAAAATCTAATGGCAAGTTGCCCAGTTCACAGCAGGACATTAAGAACAGCTCAAAGGTGGTTTTATGTAAGTGAATATACGGTCTCAGAACTCAATGTACAAGGTGTAAAACAGGGCCAAATAGCACTTCACAGGGGTGATTTTGGATGCCTAGAACTTAACAGCTTGGTCTCAAATCTACCCTTGGCAAGGCAGAGTTACCCCCACTCTTCCTGATTCTTCTCAGTGCTGTTGGTTCAAAGAGTCCCTGTTGATTCTGACTGAGCGCACATCCAAGCTACTTCTAGACACGGCTTCAAGTTCCTATAAGCAATGCTTCAGACCCAGTGATTCCTAATGCATGAACATTATGATAGCTAAGCATTGAAGTTAAGTCTAAAAACAAGACTGGGTGTTAGATCTGTAGTATCATGGACGGGAGTTAACTCTACATTATTTTAAATACAGGAGAATTCACTATTTATGTCAAGAAACAAAACCAGAGTACCTTAGTTTGTGGTTAGTCTCATACTGCCACCTACTGAAAAAAAAGCAAGCTACTCCTCTACAAAACTCCTTTTTGTGATTCTTCACACTTTGTCTCATTGCAAGATCACATGTGGTTTTATTTCCTCAGCAAAACCTTCTACTCTTCCATTCTTACCACCATCCAACGCTGGAAGTGTACAGCATGTACAAATATCAAACCATTAGTCACAAGACAGTAAAATAAACTCCCGGGCCTACTGCTGAATCCAAGTGCCTACAAATCAGCCAAGGAGAAAGTTTAAGAGTGTTATGAGAGTCTACATCAGTCAGCAGAACCTCTGTGCTGAAGGAATGATCACATGCCTACTGTTCTTTCTGTGGAGCCTCTTTACTTATCCAAATCCAGCATAAGGTAATATAATTTAACAGACAAATACATATAAGGAACAGTGACATGACAATAAACCAATAAGGGTTGTTAAATATTCTTTGGAACATTCTTCAAATTTAGACATTTTGCAACAGACAAGCTGAATAACCCATTGAAGAGAAAGTTTTACTTCCTACTTACCCCCTTCTCTGTCGCACAAATATCTGTATTTCCATAAAGTGTTCCAAGACCAATTACTTTGCCACCGTTTGTCCGTATATCAATTTTATGGCTCTGAAAAAAGTTCAAAAATCATAAAGTTAGGGTAACTATAATTAGAAAAGACATTATCTTGTTTTCTAAGTTGTACCATATTAACCACTTCAGATGACAAACTTTGATTTTACTGAGTGTTTCTTCTCAAGTGCTTGCCAAATGTACTGTTTATTTCATAGAACCATAGAATGGGTTGGAAGGGACCTTAAAGGTCATCTCATTCCAACCCCCTTGCTGTGGGCAGGGACACCTTCCACTGGACCAGTTTGCTCAAAGCCCCATCCAACTTGGCCTTGAACACTTCCAAGGGTGGAGCGTCTGCAGGTTCTCTAGGGAACCTGTTGCAGTGTCTCACTACCCTTTAGAAAGTAGTTAGAAAAAAGCTTTTTTCTAACACCCAATCTAAACCTACACTTTTACAGGTTGTTCTGTCACTACATGCTCTGGTAGAGAGTCTCCAGTGGAAAGTGGAGTCAAACTCAAAATATGTCACCCTTCCTCTTGATTCTCAATAGAAGTGGGGGGTTATAGTGGAGTTTGTAGCTGTTGGCTTCTTATTGTAATTTTTGTTTTAACTAGAAAAAATATTCACTCGCTATTCGTTAAAAGAGCAGGGGAAAAAAGAGGCAACTGTGTGTCTTTCACTGATCATGTGTGAGATGGCTGGAAATTCTTGTTATCCCTAGCATAGTCATGGAGTCAGAATACTCATCTTTTCTGTTTCAAGTACTAGCATGCATGATAAAGGAAAGCAAATGTCAAATCTCTAGGTCAAGACACCATAGAATGCACAAAAAAAAAAATCAGCATGGCTTTTGAATTACAAGTTAAACAAACAACTTCTAGCAATCTGCGGCAAGACAAGAGAGTTATCAGTTGTGAAGCTGTTTGCTGATGCTCTTGAATAATCCTTACATGACTAATTTTTCTCATTTCAAGTCATTCAATGATCAATGATCTTTTACTCTCTTCTGTAAAGGAATGGTGTCCTGCTTTGTTAGCCAGTGAGGTTTGTGGACAGCATGACAGTGAAACAACACTAAACAGCTTTAATCCATCCAGGGGAGATCACCAGCACTTCAGTTTGCTTAGTAAAGCACATTTCCTAAAGGGAAATCAGCTCATATGCTGCACTACAGCACCTCATCCACATGTAACATTTTTAGTAGTTTTTGGCAAAACCCTAAATAGTTCTGTTTCTCACCAATTATTCTGCTTCTGATAATACAGAGTACAATTCCTGAAGCTGTATGAGAAAAAAATCAGTTACAGAACCCTAGTACTTCTTATAAACAAGATTAGATTAAAGCCTGGCTGTACAACTAAGATACTGTAACTGAACAACTGTTTGCTCTTGCAAACACCTACACAGTTGGCAATTTTAATGCAAACCCTTAATCTCACTACTTCGGAGTCAACAAAACCTGAGTGGTGACAAATCTCTAGTACTGGTTGTTGAAGCCATCACAGCAATCAGAACAAAGACAAATGATCACCCCTCATAACCCAAAAGAATACATAGGTTTAAAAAAGCCTTTAACAACAGTGTCAGTTGAAATCTGCAATTCTTTCTTGATACTTTAGAGTTTTAAATGCCTTCTGGGATAAGATCATTCCTCTCATGTGAGGTTTATGGGAGCAAAGGAGCTTCCTGTGGCCACCAACTCAGTGCAAACACCAAGGCACACACACAGAGGAAGAATCAACCTTTACATTCTCAGTTTGGCTGTCATTTTTGTGACTTAAGCAAGATTCAAAGTACACAGAAGAAAACAGCAACACCAGGCTCATCTAGTCTATAAGGAAGCCATGCAGAAGCTGGTTTCCAAAGCCCCAAACTGATGACTTTGCAGCCTTCTTTTCACTTCATGACAGAATACTGTTTCCCAGTTACTGGAAGTCTCAAGGAAAACAAAATTGACTCTTAATTTTAAAATTCAAGATTTTTCACATATTTGATTGTATTTGAGACAAGATTCCCAGGAAATCAGTTAACAGTCTTTCCTCAGCGTCCACTTTTTTCATGACATCACATGAAATTCTTGACTTGATTGCATGCAGTGATTACTGTCCTTACTGCTGGCCAAAGCCACATGTATTATGTAGTTTCTCATGCACTGCTGTTGTCATTATTATATAAGTCATTTTTAACCACAGGTTTAGACAGGAAACACATAGTACTGTTAACTTTTTGTTAGATTTAGTTACCTTTGTAAGATTAATATGGCCTATTACACAGACTGTGGAACGTAGATGTTGGTGGTGGTTCACTGAACATGGAGCAAACCTAGCCGTATGTGCATTATAAAACATTCTCTTAACACAATAGAAAAAAATGTTCATTTTTCCTATCTCAAAAAACATTTAAACTTAGACATTTCCCTATTTGAAATGCCCTTCTTTTGAATTTATACAAATTCCTGCAGGTACAATCCCAAATATTCAAGTCACCTAAGTCAGATAAACTCTGATTAATTTCACAAAACTTAGGTCAACAATCCTGAAGCCTTAAGATTGAAAAACAAGGTCATGACTATGACATATAGTCAGTATTTATCAGATACATTTCAGTCAGGTATTTTGGACATGGAACATGTAACTTCTGATTGCAAATTAAAAAGGTTTGTCAATAGCACTGATTTATCGATTATAAAACACTCCCACATAAAAAAGCAGCACCATCCTCCTTAGTCCTGGTTGAGCAAGCATAACTATTAACCTTCTAGACAGGAAATCCCAGTCTATCTTTTTTCCTCCATGGGTGGGGAGGGCAGAGGTCATGCTAACTGCTGCCACTATTTCTGCTGGCTTTGGCTATCACAGGTACGTGGACTTCTGACTCCGCGTTATTTTGTGTTATTGACTTTGTGTTGTATTGTGTGCAGTAACTAAAGGTGAGGTGCTACACACAGAGTAATACTGTGAGTATTACAATGAGAAATATAAGAGTAACTATATTCTACTAGACAACCCCTTTTCAAACTCTTGAGTGCAGGAGGGTTCTTTGTACCTTTATTGACTGCAAGACACTAGTCCCCTTCTCCGTTTCTATTTTGCAGTTATCGCATTCTATTTTCTGAATCTTCACACAGCCAGTCCCTGATGTTTTGATATCCAAATCTAGAATTAAAAGAATGTTATTAACAACAGAATGAGAAAATTGAGATTTAAGTCCAAGTGCTGGACAGCAGCCAGACAAAGGGAACTGGGAGTACTGGTTGACAGCAGGATGAACATGAGCTGGCAGTGTGTCCAGGTGGCCAACAATGGCATCCTGGCCTGTATCAGGAATAGTGTGGCCAGCAGGACCAGGGAAGTGAGGCCACACCTCTGGTGAAACCACACCTCAAGCACTGTATCCAGTTCTGGGCCCCTCAGTTTAAGAAAGATGTTGAGATGCTTGTGTCCAGAGAAGGGCAACGAGGATGGTGGACTGGAACAGAAGCCCTGTGAAGAGTGGCTGAGGGAGCTGGGGTTGTTTAGCATGGAGGAGGCTCAGGGGTGACCTTATCACACTCTACAAATCCTTGAAAGAAGGTTGGGGGTTGGTCTCTTCTCCAGGGCAACCAGTGATGGAACAAGAGGACACAGACTCAATCTGCACATGAGGAAGTTTAGGTTGGATTTTAGGTTGGATTTCAGGAAGAAATTTTTCATAGAAAGAATGATTTCCCATTGGAATGGGCTGCCCAGGGAGGTGGTGGAGTCATTGTCCTTGGAAGTGTTTAAAAAGAGACTGAATGTGCCATGGTTTAGTTGACGAGATGGTGTTGGGTAACAGGCTAGACTTGATGGTCTCAAACGTCTTTTCCAATCTAGTTAATTCTGTGATTCTGTGAAAAGACAGATCTCTTCAACAGAATGTTTCATCACTTTATATAGTAACTATATGTAGTAGGGGAAAAAAGTAGCTCCGTTACTTAAGGACCTTGCTGCAAAGTCTGGCCATGCCCTTTCAGTTGCATAACTAGTCACTATTAACAATCAACACTGAAAAGTTCAGTAAGCCTGTGTATAAAACATCCAGCTTAAGGAGAGAATATTAAAAGGCAGCAGAGTGACTGTAACCTCTGGCAAGCAATGAGCAGGGTGTGGTCCTTTAGTGAAGTTTTATCTTTTTTTTTGTTTTTAACTCCACCTCCATCTCATAGCTAACCTAGTCACCCTTTCCATCAGGATTTCTACTGAGACATTTGGGCACAGACACAGGCTTTGGGTGGAAGACTGGCAGGTTGTTTGAGGCCACACATAGACTAATAAGGTTCAACAGCAGAAATAGGCCTTGCTTACGCCTGTACTGTTCAACCAGCCAGTAGCACAACCCAAAAACAGGTATAAAAGTGTTTGCATGTGTCATTCTTCCCCAGCCTTCTAGAAAGCCCAGCTTACTCTCCTGGCACAAAAATGCATGTTTGCCTCTAGCCTGAATTACCTCACCTTGTTACTGTTCATGCTCAAGTGTTTGCTGCAATACATATAACTGAAGGACTAAGACATAGTGAGTCCCATTACCCTCCTATAAAAAAGAGATTATCAGGAAAGAAATCTTCATGTGAAAGTCTTTCCTTCACCTCCACTGCCTGCTAAGGTGACCAGAGATATGAAAAGAAAAATCAGAGTATGCACATCAAGCTTTGCCTCTGGAAAATTATTTATTTCCAAGTGATTCAGCAGCCCCAGACTATGAGAATTATCTCAAGTTATGGTTATGCAAAACCTTAGTTGAGTTTATTTCTGAGTACGTACTGAGTCAATGTACATTAACTAGTAATCAAAGAGGTTTCAGGTTTAGTAAGCACAGACAGTTCAATATGCCAAGACACAGGGTTCTCTCTATGTTCCAAACCTACAGCCATGTGCCTACACTGTCCCTAGAACAAAAAGGTAACACATACATGAGATCTGAAGGAAAAAAACAAACTAGATTAAAGAGAAATGCATTGACATCCATCATCTATGAAGGTTAAATGAGAGAGGATTATCAGACCATGTATGATATTGAAATAGTACTACACAATGCTTAAAACTAGACACTAAGACAGAAATAGAGGATGTTTTGGTACTTGCTCTACTAAGGTGCTTGCAAGTTGCCTTTGATTTAAAATGCATACTTAAGCTCAGCACTCAGCATCTTCCACACATGCTCTTCAGGCTTCAAGGAGTTTTAGATGACTTAAGAGTTTCCTGGATAAACTCCAACCTAAATTGCAAAAGCTGTTATTAAATGCCTTAACTTCTACAATGAAGAAAGAAGCTAAAATACTGGAAAGACATTCACATCAATTTCTCAGCTTCCTGCAGGTGATTGAAAGAGCTCAGACAAAAATGTTTAAGCAGAACAAATTAACACGCTCTTCACACATCCAAAGAAGGCCAGAGAAAAGTCACAGTGTTGGCAGAGAAACAACAGTCCCTTTCAGTTTTGAGATGTGTTTTTACATTGCTTATGCAATGATATTTCATGAATAATTCTTTTCTACATAAACAAGAGGAGAAACTCAAGCACAAACTAACATTCAGAAGACCAAAAAACAAACTAGAGACAAAAGGACACAGAGTAGAACCTCACTGGCAAGCAGCACTTCTACTTCATTGAGTAAAGAAGCCAACCTTATATTTTATGAAGTATGCCTCTGGATATGCCCGGATAACAACATGAATAGGCAATACATATTAAGGTCATGCTAATTATAGAGTGACAAACAGCAGCTCATATTGCCTGGGGAACCTGAACTGCATGAGCTTGCAATAAACCCAAGTGGAACAGCTTAGAAACCTACAAACTAAGAAAACCTATTTCAAGAATAAATATCATAAGATTGTCTGCAGTGTTGGCTGATATTCAGAACACAGTAAGAACCTCAAAGATGGGATACCTGAAAAGGAATTGTAGCCAGATGGGGGTCGGTCTCTTCTCTCTGGCTACCAGTGATAGAACAAGAGGACACAGTCTTAAACTGCATCCAGGGAGATTTAGGCTGGACATTAGGAGCAACTTTTTCACAGAGAGGGTGATCTCTCAGTGGAATGGGCTGCCCAAGGAGGTGGTGGAGTCACTGACCTGGGAGGTGTTTAAGAAAAGGCTGGATGCTGCACTTAGCAGCACGACCTAGATAACAGGATACTGTGTTATTGGTAGGATGGTGGGTTGGTAGCAGGATGACAACACGTTAGGTAACAGGTGATAAGTTGTACTCTATGATCTCTATGGTCTTTTCCAACCTTACCAGTTCTGTGAAAACCTAAGTTATTTCTTCCCATAAACCAGGACTCATTACTGAGGCCTTAGGAAGGTTCCCCACATTGAAACGCATCAGGCTGAGATTCTCCAGGTCTTAACCCGAACACTGATCCCTGGGAGCGTGGCTGTGCCCAGGACGTGCCGAGGATGCCGCGTCGGAGCCACCTGCGGTCACGGCTCTTCTGGAGCTCCAGGGGCCACAGCAAAAACACCACGCGCGTCCTCAGTAACGCTGAGCGGCAGGAGCTTCAGCCACGAACTACTGCTGACAGTCAAACAATCCCCAAGCCACGTAACCCACACCCATGGAGTCAAGGGACAGGAGAACCGGGCCGTTTTGTCCCCCCTAAACCCGCCACGGCGCCGGCCCCGCACCCACCGAACTTCACCGGCGTCCGGACATCCACGGCGGCCTTGCTGTCCACGCCGTCCGCCACGATCGCCACCTGCCCCAGCGCCTCGT
>WEKX01004763.1:10167-45057 GCA_013390025.1 Pitta sordida
AGTGCAAAGTCAGCTTTCTTGGGAATCCCTCTTACCTTGACTCATAGGGTCTCTACTTGATCATCTTTGATATCAATTTCTATGGTATCTAGGGTTGCTTTAATATACAGGGCCAGCCCCCCACCTCTTCATGCTCTCCTGTCTCTTCTATAGAGTGTGTAGCCTGCCAATGTAGCACTCCAATCCTGCACGTCGTCCCACCATGTTTCCGTGATGGCAACTATAACACATAGCTCCTTATACACCGTAACCTCCAGTTCTTCCTGTTTGTTACCCAGGCTGCATGCCTTGTTGTACATGCACTTCAGCTGTGCTGCCGAATATGTTTTTGGTTCATTCTTGCCAGTTTCAGTGCCCTCTCGAGGGACTGCTGGATTCCCTTCCCCATTCGAACCTAGTTTAAAGCCCTGGCAATGAGTCTTGCCAGCCATTGGGCCAAAACTCTTTTGCCCCTATTTGATAGATGCAGCCCTCCAGGGTCTGTCAACCCTGGTTTGGTGAAGGACACACCATGGTTATAGAACCCAATATTTTTGTAGTGGCACCAGCCCTTAAGCAATTTATTAAGAGTAAGGATCCTCCTGTTGCTTTTAGGGTCCAATCCTTCCATTACAGGGACAGAGCAGAAGTCGTCTACCTGTGCTCCTGTCCCACTGATCAAGTGAGCAAGTTCCTTAAACCCCTCTCTGATCTCTATCAACCTACTCTCATTGATCTCATCACTCTGAGCCTGGACTACTGGCAGGGGGTAATTGTCTGAAGGTTGAATTAATTTCAGCATCCTCTCCGCAATATCCCGTACCCAGGCCCCAGGGAGGCAGCAGACCTCCCTGTGGGATGTGTCTGTTCAACAGGTAGTCCCTTCTGTTCACCTGAGAAAGGAGTCCCCAACAACCACTACCCTCTTTTTCTTCTTGACACTAGAGGTTCCCACTTGTTGGATGGAAGAGGAAGTTGCTGTAGATTTACTAGGTGGGGGGCCTCCTTCTGTGTCATCCTCCTGATCCCCAAAATCTAGAACCCCAAACCTGTTCTGTAGGGGTAACTCATATGGTGGCATCTGAAAGGGTGGTGGTGGACAGGAGAGGGATGCCTTACCCCCACAGGAGGAGACCTGTTCCCACTCCCCCTCATCCTCGAGGTTTCTTTTTCTTACCTTGTTTTGAGGAATGTGAGGTGCATGTGGATGTTCTGGCCCCCAAGAGTCTCTAAATGTTAGGAGCGCACCATCTCTCAATTCTACTTCCCTTGCTTTACTTTGATTATTTTTCAGCCTTTCCACCTCTTCCTTCAGCTCTGTTATCATGAAGAGCAGGTAATTTACCACCTCACACTGGACACAAGTATTTTGCAGGCTGTCCTCCTGGTCAGCAGTCAGGCTCAGTCATTCCCTGCAACCAGGAGTCTAGACAGCCACATCCACTGACACAGGGGTAGTTTGGGTCTGAGCCTCCCTTGTGGCCTTTGCCCTGACTTTCGTCCTTTTGTTTCTGGCCATGACTGACAGCTGGAGGAAGGAGAGACAGCACCTGCCAAGACAGTGTCCGCTACCCTGCCCACTTGCCCTGCTCACGCAAACTGCCACGCTAACTGCCTCTCAATTGCTTATTTACGACCGGCCCATAGTTGCTCAAGCCCCCTGCAGTTGTCCAAGCCCCTACAGTTAACGTCCCTGTTCGCGTTGGCCCTGTTCGCTGCGCCCCTGATCACTGCACTCCCAGTAGATAAGTACCCACAGGTGGGAGGTCTTGGCTCCCCAGACGCCCCTGGGCCAACAGTCCCATGAGTCCAGATGGCCCCTCTCAGCACATGCGGCTCGGCGGCGATCCCAGCTGCTGGCGATGTCCCCGCGACTTGCCACGGCTGCGCTCCTGAGGGATTTTTAGAATCCTTTTCTGAGTACAGAAACTGACACAGCTGACAACCTTGAAGCCGGCACTCCTGTCAATCCGAGTGGGCGCAGAGGGTCCTGCCACTGTACTTTCCCTGCTCTGTCTGTGCTGGGTTTTATTGTAGTTTCTGGTTGCTGGTGTGTGTCTCTTGTGTTCAGACGTGGCAGAGGCACTGTGTTGCTTTGGAGCAGGACCCTGGAGGAGGCTTGGGGAATGGGGTCGCTGCTGGGTGGGGTGACGCCATGGGTACCCTGGCACTCCATGATGGGAGTGACAGCTGCACAGGCTGGGACAGTTGCCACTGTCGAAGAGGCTGAGGTGCACCCAACCAGTGCTTGAAAGAGAGCTGTGATGCAAGCAAGGCTGCAACACATGCGCTGCTGCTATATTTTGGGCAGGTGTTTTGTTTGGATTTTCTTTTCTGGCACTGTAACAGCCCCTAGCAAAGCTTTCGACTTTCTGGCAGTGGGGGCAGTGTCAGCTGCCAGATCTGAGCCAGGGTGAAGAGCCAGGGCAGCTGCAGAATTTCGCTCCCGGTTCACCACCTAGCAACAGGATGCTCAGCTGCGTTTGGAGATGCAAGGACTACAGCTGCTTTCATGATGGCTATGTCCCTGGCTGTGCTGGAGGCTTTGGCCTCCCCTTTAACCTGTAACAGCCGAAGGGAGGGCAGAAGGGGAAATGGCTTGGCACGAGAGGGGTGCCATGACTGGGCGAGCTGGTGGCGGAACTGGGACTGCTGTTTGTGGAAAGGAACATGGAAGAGAGAGAGAGAAACCAGTGATGCAGAATCCACCTGAAGCCAAGACTTAAGATGGAGAATCATGCTGCAACAGCTGCAGATGTTTTTTGTAGCTCAGAAACACGGAGCCGGAGCTGAACTCAGCAGAGATCCTTTGGACATACGTTTTATGACAGAATTGCATTGTGGTAGGATCTGAACGACGTACTTTAGCATGGGGTCATATATGAAGCATCAGAGTAGCACTTAAAAGACTGCATTCTGTGCTGTGACTCTCAGACAGCAGAGAATGGAAGAACTGTCGTCCATGGGTCGAGATCTCACTCGGGAAAGGGTCATGCAAGACTTTTTCTCTCATGAGAGAGAGCGAGAAGGAAGGGCAGAGAGATGGTTCCTACCCCAAATCTGGTCAGAAATACCAACTTGCTTGGCTTATCCCTCACCCTGTTCCCGCTTTGTCTCCTGGTCGAAAAAGGGAATACTAGATCTGTTGTATGAGAAGGAGGGGTGGGGGGAAACGGTTGCCTTTAAAAATGATGCTTCTCACACATTGAGCTCTGATCTTGTTAGTTAATTAAAAAATCCTTTATATTGTTCATTTGTAGTTTTCCTTGCTTGCCTGTGATAAGTTTTTCTCCAGTTTTTCCTCTAGGAGAAGTTGTGGGTGAGTCTCTGGCATCCAGCCAGGGTCAAACCACGACAGAGCAAGAGGTTATAAAATATCAAAACCTGAATGGGAATCAGAGCTATAAAGTAATGACAAAGCCAGGAAATTTAGTATTTGTTAGGAAGAACTTTGTATATATGACATAAAAGGCAATTTTATTTGCTCTTTTTTTTAAGATGATGATAGTGATTGTGGGCACCAAGATAATAACTTTCAGTTCTCAAATAATATTTAAAAAATGAGGACAAGTTGGAACAAGTTCAGAGGAGGACACTAACGGTGCACAAAAATTAAACATGATCCCTCAGCTATGGATAAAGGTAGTATTTAATCTAGAAACTGGAAGATTTGAATGGGATTAGGTTACATAACCTCAGCATGTAACAGATAGTTAGAAAACACCTCACTGATTTGTGGTGCTTCATAACCAATGGGGTAGGACTAGTAGAAAACATCAAATTTGCACTCTTTATCCTTAGAAATCAAGCTTGTGACTGTGCTTGAATGATGTCATGAGGGAAGGATACTTGCTCATCTATTTCCAGTTTTAGTATGAAATATCTCCCTAGAGGTTCTTATTGACACCTTCAGTTACACTGACAGAATATCCAGCTCTTCATTCATCCTTCATTAAAGGATAGAAGTTATTCAGCAGAATGAATGAATATTTTTAAGAAAACAACTTATTTTGTGTAGCTGTCTAGCTTCTAACATTAGAAATATCCTATACACTTAAAAAAAAAAAACAAAACATTTTTTAGTCTGAAAACTTCTTAAAAAATAATGATGGAGAATTTTTCTCCATGTTTTTATAGGTAGAGAAAAATACGTAAATGCTGAAATGCTTCGTTTTGTTTTAGGCACAAATTTCTCTCTGAAGGCTACTCTCTCACATGTGTCTCATTCCATATTTCTTCTTGCTTTGAGCAAAAATTCTGATATTCCCTGACACACTTTGCATCATCTGACTGTGCACAATGAAGTGATAAAGGGTAGAGTCCTATCACACTAATTCTCTGAGAAAATAAGCAGTCTGTGTCAAACCTGTGCATAATAACTCCTACAGGGAGTACTGTAAATCATAGTTTACACTAATTTTCTTTCCTGTCTAGTGCACATGACTACTGAGCTCTAAGTTCTGAAAAGAAAGTTAGTACAAAACCAAAATGTTGGTTCCCAGGAGTTTTTCCTAGGTTTTTCAACTTTCTTATTACTGTGGTGAATTGTTGCATTTTCCTTACATTAATCAGTTTTGAGAATGGGATGTTTATATATGTATTTATTTGTAGAATAATTGTTTCAATTCTAAAACTGGTAAATAAATAATCAGATAAAAATACATATATATGTATTTTTCAACATCTTCAGAACTAATTCAACCAAAAATTCTTAATGTTGAAATTATCTGAATAAATAAAATATAATAATATTTTGTCAGGAAAAAATAATTTTTGTAATTTCTTTCAGTTGTTATGGGTTTGGGATAACTTTTTGGTTCTGGGAGTACTTGTTTTCTGTTGAAAATTCTTTTCATTTCTTTGGTTTGGGGCAGGGGGAAGGGTGGAGCCTTCTCATTTTCCCTAGGCCCTCTGGGGGCCAGAGGCACTGATGCTGCACTGGCCTGTGGCTCGAGACTGGGTGGCAGGGCACTGGCTGAACCCTATGGCACTGCCCAGCTGCTGCCCACAGAGATGGTGGAGACAGTGGGTCCAGGCGGCGGCAGTGTGCGGGTTGCAAGAGCGGCGGCTCACCAGTGGGGCTGGGACCCTGCGGGATGGTGGTGATGTGGCATGGTGGCAGCTTTTTGTGCATGCTGCAGATCTGATGTTGACAGTGCTTGGCTCTGCGCCCCTGCTGGTGGCACAGCTGGGGCTAGGTCTCATTTGGCGGCAGACATTTTCTGGCAACTTTTTCCACTTCTTGCCGGAAGTTGCTGCAAACTCTTTCATGTTTCTTGATGTGACAATCCCCTACAATGTTTTCTGATTGGTGAAAGTCAGGGAGTAGAAGCAGAACTAGGGTTGCGGGGCTTTTTAAACCTAGCACATGGTGGATTTCGGCTCTTCTCCGGTCTCAGAGGGAGAGAAGCTGGGAGCTGAGACACAGACTCCCCATGGCTACTCGCTGCAAGTAGACAAAGCAGCTACATAGCAGTTTCCAGCAGTGTTTTGGCACCTGTCTATCTCCTCTACATCACATCCATCCTTCCACATCCCCAGAAGAAAAAGGACAATCGTAAAACAGTTTCCTTTCCCTGCCCCTCCTTGGTTGTTTTGCTTTGTTTTGTTTCCTTCCTTTTATTAATTTTTCCTTTCTCTTTTTTTTTCTTCTGCTATTTCTTCTCTCTCTCTTCCCAGTTGGGAGGGGGTGGGAAGTACAGTTAAACCCCCTCCATCATGAGGAAAGGGACAGGCGCCGGCCCTCGCAAAACCCTAACCTCGCAAAGAAGTGCAGGTTGTTAATATGCATGCAGGCCACGCCCATTGCCCCACCCCCAGAACTCCGTAGGGCTCCAGGCACTTTTTTGCTTCTCCCCTCGGACTCTCTGAGCACGGGGCAGCAAAGGAAACAGTTTCTGAGCCCGCTCTGACTCGGGAGACCCCCGCCACCCCGAGAATCTGTGGACCTCTCCGGGCCACCGCGACTGTGTGCTCACAGCGCAAACCCCAGCGCCGCTTCCCCCTCCCCCAGCCCCGCGGCACAGCTGCCCTGCACCGTGGTCACCCCTCGCCAGCTAATACGGGTGCTCCGCGTCCCCAGACGTCCCAGCATGAGCTGCCAGCATGGGACCACGCCAGACNGCAGGGGGAAGGGTGGAGCCTTCTCATTTTCCCTAGGCCCTCTGGGGGCCAGAGGCACTGATGCTGCACTGGCCTGTGGCTCGAGACTGGGTGGCAGGGCACTGGCTGAACCCTATGGCACTGCCCAGCTGCTGCCCACAGAGATGGTGGAGACAGTGGGTCCAGGCGGCGGCAGTGTGCGGGTTGCAAGAGAGGCGGCTCACCAGTGGGGCTGGGACCCTGCGGGATGGTGGTGATGTGGCATGGTGGCAGCTTTTTGTGCATGCTGCAGATCTGATGTTGACAGTGCTTGGCTCTGCGCCCCTGCTGGTGGCACAGCTGGGGCTAGGTCTCATTTGGCGGCAGACATTTTCTGGCAACTTTTTCCACTTCTTGCCGGAAGTTGCTGCAAACTCTTTCATGTTTCTTGATGTGACAATCCCCTACAATGTTTTCTGATTGGTGAAAGTCAGGGAGTAGAAGCAGAACTAGGGTTGCGGGGCTTTTTAAACCTAGCACATGGTGGATTTCGGCTCTTCTCCGGTCTCAGAGGGAGAGAAGCTGGGAGCTGAGACACAGACTCCCCATGGCTACTCGCTGCAAGTAGACAAAGCAGCTACATAGCAGTTTCCAGCAGTGTTTTGGCACCTGTCTATCTCCTCTACATCACATCCATCCTTCCACATCCCCAGAAGAAAAAGGACAATCGTAAAACAGTTTCCTTTCCCTGCCCCTCCTTGGTTGTTTTGCTTTGTTTTGTTTCCTTCCTTTTATTAATTTTTCCTTTCTCTTTTTTTTTCTTCTGCTATTTCTTCTCTCTCTCTTCCCAGTTGGGAGGGGGTGGGAAGTACAGTTAAACCCCCTCCATCATGAGGAAAGGGACAGGCGCCGGCCCTCGCAAAACCCTAACCTCGCAAAGAAGTGCAGGTTGTTAATATGCATGCAGGCCACGCCCATTGCCCCACCCCCAGAACTCCGTAGGGCTCCAGGCACTTTTTTGCTTCTCCCCTCGGACTCTCTGAGCACGGGGCAGCAAAGGAAACAGTTTCTGAGCCCGCTCTGACTCGGGAGACCCCCGCCACCCCGAGAATCTGTGGACCTCTCCGGGCCACCGCGACTGTGTGCTCACAGCGCAAACCCCAGCGCCGCTTCCCCCTCCCCCAGCCCCGCGGCACAGCTGCCCTGCGCCGTGGTCACCCCTCGCCAGCTAATGCGGGTGCTCCGCGTCCCCAGACGTCCCAGCATGAGCTGCCAGCATGGGACCACGCCAGACGGTTCAGCTGTGGTCCCGCACACGCCAGCAGGACCACGTGGGGCAGGGGTGTTCAGCTGCATCAGCGGAGTGAGCATGTCCCGCTGGCTGCTGCGGCCAGCCCAGCCCCACTTTCTTGTGACACTGCTCTTCCCCACCTGTAGCCATGGAAACAGCAACACGCACCCGCGGGGCGGTCAGTTCCCCAGCTGCGATTACAGTAACAGACAACAGCGTGACTCCTGGCCGTCCCCGTGGGGCCGGGCCAGCACTGCCGCACATGGAGCTCTGGCACTGCCCCTCAGGCACTACGCATGAGCGAGCTGCAAAATTTCGCAAATGGTGGAATCAAAACTGCGATAAATTCACATCGCAAATGCACGGGGTCGTAATGGAGAGGTTGCGATGCAGTGGGGATTCACAGTATATGTACATATATATATAAATAAAAGTTTATTTTTTCCCTCGATCCATTCTGCCTAGCTTTTTTTTTCATATAATTAAAAAAATTAACCATAACTGTCTTCAACAAATGAAGACATCCATAAAAAATTCTTATAGCACGTTATTTCTAATTTTCTAATTCAAATGAAAAGTCAGGTCTTATTAGGCTGGGAGATGCTGTAGTCCATCAAATAATTTATTTGAACGAATATTAGAAATTGAAGGCCCACAAAATATCTTTATTTGGTAAAGATTTGTTGACAAATATTTACTCCAGATCTTAATGACAGAGAGATTTAAATATGAATTTACTCTGTCATTCTTACGACAAGCTGCTTCTCCAGCCAAAGAAAGGTTTTGATCATAGATTCATTAAGGATGGAAAAGATCTCTAAGATAATTGAGTGTGACTGTTAACCTGGTACTTCCATGTTCAGTAAATTCTATCCCCCAGTGCCACATCCACACAACCTTTGACCACTTCAAGGGATGCTGTCTCCAACACTTTCCTAAGCAGCCTGTTCCAATGCCTAACCACCCTTCCAGTGACAACATTTTTCTATTATCTAATCTAAACATCTTCTTGTACAGCCTAAGGCCATTTCCTCTCATTTTATCACTTGTTGCCTGGGAGAAGAGGCTGACCCTCACTCTGCTACAACCTCCTTTCAGGTAATTGTAGAGGATGATAAGGTCCCTCCCGAACTTCTTCTTCTCCAGGTCAAACAACTCCAGCTCCCTCAGCTGCTCCTCCTAAGATTTGTGTTTATGGCCCTTCACGACACTGTTGCCCTTCTCTGGACACAATAGAGCACCTCAATGTCTTTCTTGTAGTGAGAACCCAAAGCTGAACACAGACGCAAGGTGTAGCCTCACTGGTGTTGAGTACAAGGGAAGAATCACTTCCATCATCCTGCTAGACATGCTATTTCTCACGCAGGCCAGGATGCCATTGGCCTTCTTGGACACCTGGGCACACTGCTGGCTCATGTTCAGTGACTGTCAACCAGCCACCAAAAGTCCTTTTCGAGTGGGCAGCCTTTCAGCCACATCCCCCAATCTGCAGTTCTGCATGGAGTTGTTGGGACTCAGGACTCGGCCTTGTTGAACCTCCAAAAACTGACCTTTACCTGTTTATCCAGATGGTCCAAATCATTCTGTAGATCCTTCGTACCATCAAGACCTAGCTTAGTATTGCCTACAAACTTGCTGACAGCACACTCAATTATGTCATCCAGGTTATCAGTAAAGATATTAAACAGAATTAAGAGTAGGGGTAAATCGAATGAGATTTCACTCATCTCTTCCAAATACCATTTACAGCTCAGGTTAAACAGCAAAAATATATTGGATATAAATTACATTTTGTGATATTTGTTTCGAATGTAACATGTTACACAACAAAATTTACTACATTTAATTGGGAAAATTCACTATGCAAAAATGGAATGAAGCAAAGAAATTATAAACAAATTTGAAATGGTACACATTATTAAAACAAAAATCAGTTAACCAGAAAACTGAGGTATGTGTGGTATAGAAGAGAAGGGTTATATGTTCTTTTTCAAGCTTCAGGGACAAGAATAGGGTTGGATTCAGAATTATGTCAGACTCTATTTTTGTTCTTTACTAATAGCACTCTCTATTAACAAACCACCTGAACTTTGATCATTAGAACGGATAGTAAACACTACAACATGTTGTCTTTCATTCAGAAAATCTGTTTTGGAGGTCAGTATGTCTGATAAACACTGGTGTGAGTTTCTTCTCTGGTATGTAATCCCAGTGTCCAGGAAATTTCTGCATCAAGTTTAGATGTATAGAGTGATGCAGATCCTCTGAGACAAGATGAAAAGAAGGTTGTATTTCCTTCAAGAAAGATAATGCATTCAATAAACAACTGGTAAATTGATTAATTCTTCTATTTTTGTCTGTTAAATTCACCAAAATTTAAAAAATTGCAGGTACTATTATCAGCTCTATTAAATATACATTTTTTTGAAAAGTGAAAAACTGAGAGCTGAAGAAAAATTAAGTTTGTCATCTCTAATATTTTAGTCTGGACAAAATTCATGTCAACCAAGTTTTCTATATCATAATTATATCAAAAAATAGAGTTGACTTTAGTTCCCAAATCTTATGGCAGTAAGGAGGTTATTTAATAGGTTTTACCCTTTGAAGTGGAAACTGGAGTCGACATTAGTGTTTAAGGAAAAAAATTCTTGTGAGAGTTCAAAAGTCACACTTAAATGAGGTCTTTTTGAATTATGATGTTGAAGCATCTACCTAATCTATGTAATAAGTCTTTTCAAACCATGAACATAGAATAACACATAGATTCTAAATTAGCATTTTAGGGTGGTGCTTCAATCTAGAACCTGTTTTAATGCTGATATATTTTAATTCTTGAATAATTAATGTTTCTAATGTAAGCTATTTCATCAATGTCTATTTTTTCCTTTTCTTTGGCTCTATGCTACTTGTGTTGCATGGTGACCAGTTATTTCAGATGGGTGCTTCGAAACTAGATTTCATCTTATAACAGCCATAGTATAATACTAATTAATAACATTTTAAAGTTCAGTTACTTATAACACTGATCTGCTTTTTTTTTCTTCTTGTGTTTCTTCACATCTCAAAACTTTTTTTTCTGCTGAAATACATTTAGAGCACAAGTTCAAAGTTAAAAGATCTGACCTACTCATCTGTGTTCAGTACCACTTAGTTCAACATATTTGAGTTAGATGACTGATCCCCAGGTCCTCCTTCCTGGCCCAGGAAAGACTTCATTATAATCAGCTTGTCTCATTTAGGATTCACAGAATTCACAGAATTCACAGAATATTATGAGTTGGAAGGGACCCATAAGGATCATCTAGTCCAACTCACCATCTAACACACGTACAGTGGCCAAACGCACATCCCGGTGGTAAACACAAACCTGGTTCCCTCACAGTCTAACAGGCCACTCCAAGTCGGAGGGGACTCACAGGATCTTTGATAATTTCCAGAGGTCATCACATCCAACATACCACATAAAGGATGACAGTTTAGTTGTCAAGCAATTCAAGTTTAAAACACACCTGCACTTCTTTGCAAGTTTAGCCTTTCGTGATGCCCTTGGCATGTCCTATTCCTCACGATGGATGGGGTATAACTGTATATCAGTAAATACGAGCCACATACAAAAATTTTCTAGGCATATTTCAAATTAAGTAGCTAAGATATGCAAGCTTGATGTTGGGGTATTTTTTGTATTCTTGTTTAAGATCAGTTTCTTTATTAGGTCAGTTGGATAATAAAAAAAGATTTCAGATTTGATAACATCTCTGGTACTATACCTCAAATAATTAGATTTATTAAATTAATTTTTCCTTGTGTAATCAAGATGTACATGTATATCTAAATTACCGTATGTTTAAATTATCTGAAATTTGCAAAGGATAAATTGAATTGTGTAAAATAGCTATGAATTAGTGTCCAACAAGGTTTTATACCATCACCATTATTAGTTTTAGCTAACTTGTTATTCAGGCAAAATTGGAAATAAAATCACATATTTTTAAACCAGTTTACAAGATCATTGATGCAAACGTAAGGGGTTTAGAGATACCATAAATATGAGTAGAAACAACAACATGAGATTAAACCTTGGGCAGGTAAGATAATGTCTCCAGAGGAAAAATAAGGAGGACAATTTTTTCTGCTGAGGCTTTATCTGGACTGGCCAGCTGATTGACAGCCAGCCAAACACAATCTAGAGGTTTGTTCAGGTGGCCAAGCAGGTCAATGGCATCTTGGCTTGTATGAGAAATAGTCTGGCCAGCAGGACCAGGACTGTAATCATCTGCCTGTTCTTGGCACTTGTGAGGCTACAGCTTGAATCGATGTCCAATTCTGGGTCCCTCACGACAAGAAAGATATTGAAGTTCTGGAGCATGGCCAGAGAAGGGAAAGAGCTGGTGAAGGGTTTGGAGCACAAGTCTTATGAGGAGTGGCTGAGGGAGCTGGGGCTGCTTAGTCAGGAGAACAGGAGGCTCAGGGATGAACTTATCAGTTTCTACAAGTACCTGAAAGGACATCACAGCAGATCAGCCTCTTCTCACAGGAAACAAGGGACAGGATGAGAGGAATACGGTTTCCCATAAAAAGCCTCAAGAGAAACTCACACAACGTGGACTGGATAGAAGCATTTTATGTTGGGTTAGGAACAGGTTGGATGGACTAGCTCAGAGAGTGTTGGCAAATGGTGCCACATCCAGCTGGCTGCCAGTCACCAGTGGAGCCCTACAGGGGTCAGTGTTAATCCCAGCACTGTTCAACACCTTTATCAACGATATGGACGAGGGAATTGAGTCCATTATCAGCAAGTTTGCAGATGATACCAAGCTGGGGGCAAATGTTGAACAGCCGAAGGGAAGAAGGGCCTTTCAGAGGGACCTTGACAGAGTAGAGAATTGGGCAGACTCCAACAGTATGAGATTTAACAAAACTAAGTGCCTGGTTCTTCACTTTGGACATAGCAATCCCAGGCATCGCTATCAGCTGGGGGATGAGTGGCTGGAGAGTGGTGAAATAGAGAGGGATTTAGGAGTAATGATTGACAGGAAACTCAATATGATTCAGCAGTGTGCCCAGGTGGCTAAGGAGGCCAATGGCATCCTGGCCTGTATTAGGAACAGTGTGGTCAGTCAGACGAGGGAAGTTATCTTTCCCCTGTACTCGGCGCTGGTCAGACCACATCTTGAGTACTGTGTGCACTTTTGGGCTCCCCAGTTTAAGAAGGATGTTGAGCTGCTTGGGAGGGTCCAGAGAAGGACAGCAAGGATGGTGAAAGGACTGGGGGACAGGCCCTACGGGGAGCGGCTACGGGAACTAGAGTTGCTCCGCCTGGAGAAGAGGAGGCTCAGAGGTGACTTCATTGCTGTTTACAACTACCTGAGGAGAGGTTACAGCCAGGTGGGTGTGGATCTCTTCTCTCAGGCTGATGACACCAGAATGAGAGGACATGGCTATAAGCTACGCCAGGGGAGGTTTAGAATGAATATTAGGAAGAGGTTTTTCACTGAGAGAGTGATCTCTCACTGGTGATATCTCACTCAGTGGTGAACATGGTAGTTGTGGGTTAATGGTCAGCCTCCATGACCTTAAGGGTCTTTTCCAAGGGTCAATCCAGTTAATGATTTTATAAATCTATTATTGCAATATTGGCCAATTCTGGGTATCACACTCACAAAATCACAGANGACTCCACCACCTCCCTGGGCAGACCATTCCACTGAGAAACCACTCTCTCTGTGAAAAAGCTCTTCCTACTATCCAGCCTAAACCTCCCCTGGTGCAGCTTAAGACCATGCCCTCTTGTTCTGGTACTGGCAGCCTCAGAGAAGAGATCTACACCCACCCTACTGCAACCTCACTCCTGAAAAACAGTTCAGAAAAGTAAACAAAGTATTTAAGGGGATAACTTATTACAAGTTAGATTAAAAGATTAACAATATATATTTACAACTCAGCCTGAAAATCAGCTCTTAAGTATTTTTTTTCTTTTGCTGTGCTATTTTTATGCATGTAATTGATTTACAGGAAGTGGAAAGCAAAGGATATCTTGACAATCACTGAGTTTTCATTTTGCAATATACGTTTTATGTGTCACTAAACATATATAGACTGGACTAGCGGCATTATTTAAATGATCATTAAATACTAAACAATGACAGCAAAATAATACTATCTAAGGAATTTTATGTGAAAATTGTGGTTACAATGTCTGCATATCACATGACCTACGAGACAATTATCAATGTGGAAATGTTGATACTAGATGTTATCTCAAAGGTCTTGTAAGCAAGAACTTGAAAAACTTGAAAGAGACTCAAGTTGCACCTGGGAAGGTTTAGATTAGATATTATTTTTCGTTTATTTTTACCTTCTTTTTTATTGTTTTCGTGAAAGCATGAGCAGCGGGTGAATAGTGCAGTGTACAAAACAAGCTATTGAACAAAACCTTTAACATGTTGTGAAATACAGCTATTCAGTCTTCTCAGCAATACATTGAGACTATAGGCACACATAACATCCGTTACTGGGGTTTATATCCTTTATTGTATATGAACTTTTCTCTCATAGGACTGCTAGGACTTGGGTTAGGGTTTAACTATAGCCTTCACTTTCAAGGAAGACCTTTTGGACAAGTAGAGCTGTGCAAGAGTGTTACACTATGTCTTTTCTAGAAAAACTTCCTTGGAAAGGAACAAATGCAGTTTATCACTAGTGTGAATCCTAATCTTAGATGTACAAATGGGGAGAGGTATTCTGTACTTGGAGAGTACCGCTGACTAACAGTGTCTTTTTTTTTTTTTTTTTTTCGTATTATTTTCCTTTATGGCAATAGTGAAAAGGAAGAATGACTCTTGTTTCAGAGTCTGCAGTGAGAAGTAGAAGGAAGGAGAGGAAAGAGAGTTAAAGAAAGGAACTGAAGGTGACAGATCATGTGGTGACAGAGAAAATTCTATAAGGAATAGTGAACAGATCAGTGAAACTTCAGAGATTATGGAAAGCACCTTCCAACAAAGAGAATAAGGCAGTGTTCATTATGACACAGAAAAGTTATGTCTTGGCTGAAATTGAGCCAAGTAGTATGTGCCTCCAATGATACAGTCAACAGGGGCAGATTGCTTACAGTAGTAGTTTTTATAGCTGTATACAGTCAGTTTAAAAACTCTTTATTTTAAAAAATAATGCAGTCTAGTGCTGAAGACTCAGCTCAGGAAATATAGACAGGTGTTACAGTGAGTTGTCAAGGTTACTGAATTTGTTGCTAGGAAGAGTTTGATGTTAGAGCTGGGTATTCCATCCTCTTAAGTCCTGGAGCTATTTCTCTGTTTTTCTCAGCCAGTTGCCTTCATGTTAACCCTTACCCTAGCACATGAAACAAAGGGCTATTCTTTTATCCAGCAGGGAAGTCCTAGTCTGTAAGCCTGTTGTCACAGGCAGCAGTCATAGAGCTGCAGAGAGAAAAAGTCAGTGCTCATTTGAACCATGAGACAAAGATTACAGATTGTGATCTTATAATAGCACAAGCTGTATCTCCTAGGCCACCCTTTGGAGGACAAATTACTTTCAAATTACTCTTAATTCGGAGCACAATCACCTGCATGAGAGAAGCCTGAATGATCTTCTAATAGAGGTTGAAAATCTTTTTCATGGATCAAAAGTTATCAGGGGAATAAAAAAACATGGGAGAGAAGTAATTCATCTTTGTAATCTGCCTTTAGTAATTTACCTGGAGTGATAAATATTTACACTAGAATAACACTGGCAAATAGAAACCTTATTTTTATGAATTCTTATGACAGATAAAGAGTTAAGAGTTGCACCTAGTGCCTCAAGCCTTGGGAAATGTGCATGGGAAACAGCAAAGGACATATAATACTCAGATATAATACACGAAGCTGTGAGGAGGTGCTGGGAGATGCCAGGTGCACCGGGCACAGTGGGAAAGTTTCAGCCCTCTGTTGGTGTACTGAGGTCTTCCTCTTTGTATTGGGTCTGGCTGAGCCCACAGCAGTCCTCGCAATGCTGTGCCTTGGAAGGGTGTTGATAACACACAAGTGTTTTGACTACAGCTGGACACACTGTCCCTTCCCCCTATCTCAGGATGAGATTCTGGGAGGGCACACAAGCAGGTCAGCTGACCCAGACTGACCAAAGGGATATTCCATACCATATGACGTCAGTTCAGATATAAAAGCTGAGGAAGGGAGCAAGGACGTGGGGCATTCATTGTTCTTCCTGAGATGCGTAGGGGCCCTACTTCCCTGGATGTGGATACTTCTGCGGATGGGGAAGTAGAGATTAGTTCTTTTGCTTTGCTTCATTTGTGCTATATTAAACTGCCTTATTCCAAACCAATCTTTGTATATTTTGGCCCAAGAGCCAAGGAAAGAGGAACAGCAGTGTCCTGAGCCTTGTCAGGTGCCAAGAACCCGCACCCAGATTTGCCACCTGCTTTTAAACCCTTGTTCACAGGTTCACAAGTTATTCCGAGTTGGAAGGGACCCCCAGGATCATCTAGTCCAACTCCCCACAATCTAGATCATGTCACTGAGCTCCTCATCAAGTCTCCCCTTAAACACCTCTAGGGATGGTGACTCCACCACCTCCCTGGGCAGACCATTCCAATGAGAGATCACTCTCTCTGTGAAAAAGCTCTTCCTAACATTCAGCCTAAACCTCCCCTGGCGTAGCTTAAAGCCATGTCCTCTTGTTCTGGTGTCATCAGCCTGAGAGAAGAGATCCACACCCACCTGGCTGTAACCTCCCCTCAGGTAGTTGTGAACAGCAATTAGATCACCTCTGAGCCTCCTATTCTCCAGGCTGAACAACTCCAGTTCCCGTAACTGTTCACCATAGGGTTTGTCCCCCAGTCCTTTCACCATCCTTGTTGCCCTTCTCTGGAACCTCAGGTGTTTAGTGGAAGTATACATTTGTCTGTGTTTGTCTTCAGTTTATATACTTAATGTGTACTTTTTCATGAGAAACATGTCAGCTCTATTTTAGCTGTGAATTTTAACAAATGTGCCATAAATATTTTCTTGCTTAGAAAAGGATCTTGGTACACTGAGTTCCAGGAGCCCTGTATGCTGACCACAACGGCTGCTGCACAGCTAGGCTGCCCAATCAACCCAGAACAATTGGTGAGCAAGGGAGAATTTGCCTCTCCTGTTATTCCAGCATGATTTCTAAACACCCTTTTACAAGAAGCAGGTCACTTGGCTCTCAAGGCATTTCGTATGATTTCAATAGTCAGGAAAACTGATAGACCATTTCATAAAGAGCAACACTTTACGGTTGACAAAGCAGGAGTTAGATGTTTTTCTTGTGGCCAGGTCGGACATATCATGTGAAATTATCCACGAGCAAGTAGACATTTCGGTAAACAGTGTAAGCTGATGACAATATGCCCTCACTGTAGGAAGGGATAGGTGCAGGGGTCTGTCATGTCGCCTGAGACTCTTTTAAACTTTTTTTCCTCTATAGAAACTGGCAGCTCTCCTCCTGGTGGAACAACTTAATCATTTTTGCTTCTTTCTAACGTATGCTAACAAAGTTAGGACACCTTGATTAATATGTTAATTACCGAGCAGATATGATAAGGAAGTGTTTCAAAGAGAGGACTAGGGACTGCCAGACTTGCCCCCCTCAGAGGGGAGTGAGAGGCCCCAGTGGACCAAGAAGGGCTGTGAAGGGTGAAAAAAACGAATAAAAATAAGCCTTCATTCACATTGTGTTTTGCAAATATTTGAGAACACTGATTTGCCTTTTCTTAAAGGGACAGAGTAACTAATGTGGGGTTTTTTCAGTTTTTGCTTTTTCTGAGGCAGCTGCTTCTTAATCTAAGTGAAATCACAACAGATACGTATCCTTCCTAGGTGTGGAAGGTTCAACTGCTTACAAGGTGTGGTACAGCTATCACCTGTATGAATTGGGGAAAATGCAATTAATAACTTCTCAGATTTTTCCTATGCCTTTGCTTGTACAGGTGAGGAAAGCCATGATGTGGACCCAGTCCTTTGCTGATGAGGCCGTCACAGAGAGTTGAAACAGGCAATAATACAATCCCTAGAGTCACATTGTTTATGGAATGACATCATGCTATATAAAATGCCATTTCTTAAAACAAAAAGGAGGAAATATGACACCTCCCAGGATCAATTGGATAAAATAAATGTTAAGCTTTTGAATTTAGATCAGTTTGATTACAGCAGAGTAGGAGGGCGGAACCCTTGCTTTACTAGATCATCAAAAAACAAAAGTCCTGTATAAAGATTTACAGGATGGCCTACATTATCAAGGTCCAGTGGAATTGTTTGCATAGAGAAACAGATGTTTGTGTTCTATTTTTACCAGGCCTTCTTAGGAGCAACAGAGATCAACAAGGAGCCTGATCCTTCAGACGAAAAGGCAGGAGAACATGTCAACAGGAGACCAAGGCCTACGGAACAGCACAGGTTTTGCTCAGCTATTGCCTGAGAGGTCTTGCAGTGAAGATGGCATTGACTCCAGAGTCACATCTTTTTGGCCTGTCATTGTAGCTAGTAGCTACAGTAACTAGTAGCTGGTTACTATAGTAACTAAAACAGATGCTGAAAGACTCAGTATCTCCTGATATCTGTAATTTAGATAAGTGATTGCTACTCTTTTATCTCTGTACAGAACACAGGGATGAATTTACACATTTACACTGTGTTCTTTATGGAACACAGAATCACAGAATATTCTGAGTTGGAAAGGACCCACAAGGATCATCGAGTCCAGCTCTGAAATGGCACTGCTGCCTCCCCGGTGTGGCAGAGTTTGAGTTCAGTTAATTGTGGTTGACTTTAAGTTATGTTGCAGCTGAGGTTCAGTTGGAATTCAGTTAAGATAATTCTGGTAAAGGGTGAAGTTGAGTTTAAGTAAATTTATTTCTAATTATGTTTAAGTGAAGTTTAAGTTGCTAAGCTTAAGTTAATTCTGGTTAAGTTTAAATTAAGTTCAAATTGGTTTTAAGTCAAGATGTCGTGGTATGACCCTGGCTGGATGCCAGAGATTCACCCGCAACCTCTCCTGGAGGAGGAAAACTGGAAAATAAAACTGGTCACAGGCAAAAAAGCAAGGCAAACTACACGTAAAAAATATAAAGGATTTATTTATTAACTAACAAGATCAGAACTTATGTGAGAAGCATAATTTAAAAGGCAACCTTTTCCCCCCCACCCCTCCTTCTCATACAAGAGATATCATATTCCCTTTTTTCACCAGGAGACAAAGGAGGAACATAGAGTAGGGGTAAACCAGGCAAGATGGTATTTCTGACCAGATCCAGGGTAGGAACCATCTCTCTGCCCTTNGACACAAGGTTAAGTTAATATGATTCTGGTTAATTATAAGTTCAGTTTAATTTCAGATGATTTTGATTTTAGACTCATTTGATTTAAAGATGATTGCAGTTAAGTTTGAGATTGAGATTCTGGATAAACCTGAGTTTTAAGTGAGTTTAGATTGAGAACGTGAAGTTAAATTACATTTGCTATGTTAAGTTTTTAAGTCGAGTTGAACTGTTTATTATTTGAGAAAGGTTGAGTTAAACTAAGGCAGTCAAGTTAAAGTTCAGATTAAGCAGCTAAGAGTTAAATTTTAATTTGGTCTAGATTAAGATAATTACAGTGAGACCCCGTGTATTCCTTGTCCGCTATTTGCGAACTTCATTATTTTCAGGTTATTTTTCCGCGAGTTGTGCGACCTCGGCGCATGCCAAGAACATACCGGGACCCCAGTAGGCTCGGCCCCGGGTCTCATCGCTCTTGCTGCAAGCATGGCTGGCCCTGCTACGGGCATGGCGTACTCGACTACGTAGTGGGTTCGCTATCTTTGCGGATTTCACAACGTGTGGGAGGTGGACCAGACCCAACACCCCACGAGTGACGGGGGTCCACTGTATAGCCAGTTTTGAGCTGGGGCCTTATTGACAAGTTTAGATTAAGGTTCATGCTGAGTTAAATGTTGATATATATAGTGAAGAGTTTAAGCATTGATATGATTGTAGGTTAGTTTCAGTTCAGGATAAGGTTGAGCAAAGAAGGTTGTTATGACTATAGGTGAGTTTGGATTTGATATTGGATTCAGGTTAAGGCTGAGTTTGAATCTGTGTGAGGGTTTTACTTAAGTTTAAGAAGTTTTTTCAGTATTTTAGTTAAACTTTCAGTTTAAGATTTTTTGGTTTAAAGTTAGGTTTAGATACTTAATGTCTAATGTGGAGACTGCTTTTTTTATGAGTTCATTGTGCCTTTACTCCAAAGATTTGATTTCAGATCCTTGAGGCATGAGCACCTGAAATGCAGGCAGCTCTACTCTTAAAGTGAAAAGAGAGAGTAGCCCACCTAACACTGAAGGGATGGTTGGCCAAAGCTCTGTATGTCTTTGATTTTCTAAATTTCTATCACTGTCCCCTACTCTACGAAAGGTCCAGGGTACAGCTAAAACCATTCATAATCTGGAGTCAGGTCCTGGCCCAGAACATCCATCCCTGCCATGGCATGAGCTAATTCATGGGCATGATCCCTTGAGGATCCACACACCTGGGTGCTACCCTATATAGAGAAAAGAGGAGTTTCAGTTTTTCCTATTTGTAAATGGTGTTGTGGTGTCCTGGTGTCAATCAAGTCAGAGTATGAATTGAACTTAGAAATACTGGAAAAATATATAGGGAGAGAAATAAGAACTTTACGGGGAGAATTAAAAAAATAATATAACAAATACATATATATATATATACATATATATATATGTTTGAACAACAATAATAATATCAACAACAATGGAGCAATGACAACTGTAGACAGCTGGGAAAAAAAACAAGCATGAGGTATGTGTCAAGTTCAAGAGAGACCAGGGCACCTCTGGGATTCCAGGCTGGTAAAGCAGTGGAGTAACAGCCAGTGATCCTTTTCTGAAATGTCTGAGGGACTGCAGGGAGATTCAGCGGTCAGCAGGGAGAAGTCTGTACTGAGACGACGAGTCAAAGGTCCACGTGGTCCCGGGAAAAACGGCAGCGGTAGAGGTCAGAGGCAAAAATGAGGCTTCCTCGGTAGATAAGATCCACGAACCTGCTTCTGTGACTCCAGAAGTTGTAGTTATAGGGCCTTGGGCCCCTCCCATTTCACATGCCTCGTGGGCATGTCTTCACATGCCATTGGCCATCACTCATACTGCCCTGGTCCTCAGGCCCCTCCCCAAGTCACATCCCTTGCCGGGAAGCAACGATAAGAAAAAGAATGCTCCATTGTTTGTCAGGTAAAGAGGAAGCCCCTCCCCTGGCCCCATGCTTGCCAGGGGAGGGAAGGGGAGATAAGAAAAGAAACCTATTGTCTGTTCCAGTAAAAAAGAGAAAAGTTTTACAATAGAACAAAAGGGCTGTCTATAACTATCTAAAAGGAGGTTGTAGCCAGGCAGGGGTTGGTCTTTTCTCCTTGGTCTCTGGGGACAGGATGAGAGGTCATAGTCTTAAGCTTCAGCAGGGAAAGTTTTGACTTGAAATTAGGAAAAGGTTTTTTATTGAAAGAGTGATTCGGATGTAGAATGGGTTGCCTGCAGAGGTGGTTGAGTCGCCAACCCTGGACATGTTCAAGGGGAGGCTGGACGAGGTGCTGAGTGATATGATATAGATGTAGAGGATAGGTTCGTTGGATTATAGGTTGGACTAGAAGATCTTCAAGGTTCTTTCCAGCCTTATCTATACTGTGACACTGTGATACTGTGAAGGGCTCTCCCCATGACATGTAGTTGCCATATGCTTAGGTTTTTCAAGTTTATAGAGTCGTATGGGATTGGGACAGCATTGTGCATCAAATGTTATAGAACTGTGTGTTAGAATCTGTTTGTTGTAATACTCGGGGACGCATATTCTGTAAAGATGGATGCTTTTGTGAATTTTGACTGGCTGAAATAGCAATGATCAGCTAACCTAACACAAGACATTAGCCCTTTTCCAAACTTTACTGTGACTGGGTGGTGTAATTGGACCAGCTCCAGCCCTGTACCACGTGAACACTTACCCCAGCAATTGCCGCAAGGGATCCTTGTTAATTCTGGAGATCATGCTTGGCCAGGTTTTACGGCTAAAGCGAAAGGGGGTCAGAATCACAGAATCACGGAATACTATGAGTTGGAAGGGACCCACAAGGATCATCTAGTCCAACTCACCATCTAACACCCGTACAGAGACTGAACGCACACGCCAGAGTGGTGAACATAAACCTAGATCCCTCACAAGCGCACGGGCCACTCCGAGCCAGGAGAGACCCACAGGACCTTCCAGCCCTACATCCCCCAGCTAGATCATGTCACTAAGCTCCTCATTCAGTCTTCTCTTAAACACCTCCAGGTACGGGAACTCCACCACCTCCCTGGGCAGTCCATTCCAATATGCAATCACTCTCTCTGTGAAAAATCTCTTCTTAACATTCAATCTAAACCTCCCCTGGCATAGCTTGAGGCCATGTCCTCTTGTTCTGGTGTTGTCAGCCTGAAAGAAGAGGTCCAGACCCAGCTGGCAGCAACCTCCCCTCAGGTAGTTGTAAAAAGCAATGAGGTCGCCTCTGAGCCTCCTCTTCCAGGCTGAACAACCCCAGTTTCCGTAGTTGCTCCCCACAGGGCTTGTCCTCCAGTCCTTTCACCATCCTTGTCGCCCTTCTCTGGACCCTCTCAAGCAGCTCAACATCCTTCTTCAACTGGGGAGACCAGAACTAGACACAGTACTCAAATGTGGTCTGACCAGTGCCAAGTACAGGGGAAGGACAATCTCCCTAGTCCGACTGACCACATTGTTCTTGATACAGGCCAGGATACCATTGGCCTTCTTAACCACCTGGGCACACTGCTGGCTCATATTGAGTTTCCTGTCGATCATTGTACCTAAGTCCTTCTCCACTTCACTAGTCTCAAGCCACTCGTCCCCCAGCCGATAGTGGTGCATGGGGTTGTTATGTCCAAAGTGAAGGTCCATGCAGTCTAGGCCGTTCGACTGTGTTCACCCCTAACATAACAATGATTATAAATCATACATGCATAAATCATCATCATAGAAAAAAGTGGATGACACATGTTCTGGCTCAGGAGTGTAATGACCCAGTTACGTTTTGGCAGTCCCCATTAATTGCTGCGTCTCCCTTTACCATGATACAAGTTGCAACAGCCTTATGCAAGTTAGACTGCTGGCTTGCTGAACGGTCTAATACTACATCTTTAGCACTGTCAGGATATTTGGCTGAGGTAGACTCAGCACATCTTGCAACACTACAAAATTGAGTCACTAGAGATTTTTATTGTTGGCACATGGACACGTTTGCCAATATTTTGAAAACATGTGTTGTTTGCACCTGCAAGATCACTGACAATCTATTCACACATGCATGGATCTATTGGCTGCATCCTTGATGAAAGGTACTTATATTTTGTTGGTATGATTTTTGTTGTATTTGTGGTACCTTTCTTGTTCTTTTCAGTGTCCACAGAAAATGACTCAGCGCACTCGTTTGTTTACACAAATTGGGAATTTTGGCAGACAAAGAGTTAACCACTGCACCCTGTGCCACAAGTCTTGGGAAAAGTGCATGGGAAATAACAAAGGACTTAAAATACACAGATAAGAGGATGCCACAGCTGTGAGGAGGCACCTGGAGGTCCTGAGAGGACTGGGGGAGCTGGATGCCTATGTGCTCTGGGCAGGGTGGGAAAGTTTCAGCTCTCTATTGATGTACTGAGTGTTGCCTGTTATAAAAATCTGCGTGCAAGCCAATAAAGAGTCTACTCCCACACCCTGGTGTGGAGTCTGTAACAACTGCAGCTGCAAATTCTGATATTCCCAGAGATTCTCTAAATTATACTCCTGTCATTAGAACTCAGCTCTTACAAAGTGTTTTTTTTCAAAAAAGACTTCTTCTTTTTTTCCTTTTTGTGGTTTTTTTTTGATCTATTTTTTCTTTCTTCTTCCGCCTCGAAGTCTGTTTTGAGATTTAACATAAAATTAAATTGAGTAAAGGAAGTCAATGCAAAGCCTTTCTTGAATCTCTTTGCAGCTGTTGAATACTGTAACAGGTTTAAAGTGAACAGTTCAAATATATGGTGAAAGGCTGGGGAAAAAATTCTTACAGGTACAGTTTGCATAAAAATCTGGCAGTAATTGATTCCTGCCATCATCATCAAACTTTGTTACTGAAGATCTGATCTTTGGTATTCACAAGGCTTTCAGAACACACAAATTTTGGATAATGTACAAAGTCAACTCGCATTCTTTACACATATTCCTCAAAGTTTTTTATACTATTTGAAAGTATGTGCATACTTAGTTGTTGTCCCCCATCTCCCATACCATCACCAGCAAAATGTATCATTCTGTAAGTCTCTTATTGTTTACCTCAACAATTCTTGTGTCTAGTGCCATTTGTGTCTTAACTAATCCCGAGAGCTAGTCACACTGACTATCTGCTGCAGTCTTGAATTATGAGATCTTTTACATACAGACAACAGAACCTCTCTTACTTATTGTCCAACAGCTTCTACAACGCAGAATGTGTTGAAGACTTCTAATGTCAAACTTGAGCCTGACCTCTGGTACAATCTGTAAATATAAGGTTGGTTATTTCCCAGAAGCATATTAAGAATCAAAGGTTATCAAATGCTGAGTTTTAAAATGATAAATGACTTTTATTAACTATAAAGCTAAAGCATAGAGAAAGAAAAGGAAAAGACAGAGAATACTGGGAAAAAGCTAAGAATTACGTTAAAAAGGAGCAGAGAAAAGATTAGTTACCACTGCTGACTTGTGGAATAAGGACTTTACAATGCAGAGATTGTAAATAGGGTATGTTTAATCTGGCTGGGGTACATAGGGACAAGCTGTTCCCCAAATATGCATACTAAACAAAGAAACAGCAGTGTTTTTTATCTTAGCTGACATCATATTGTATAGAATATGCCTTTGGTTAATTTGGATTCACCCACAGAATCAGAGATTGACCCACATACATTCTCTCACTTCATTCTCCCTCACCTCCCCTCATGCAAACAGGGGAGGGAGGAAAAGAAAAAAAAAAAACCGGAAGGATTTTGCTACAGCAGGAATGAGGAGTATTAGAATATCTTTTACTGTCACAGGCAAAACAAACTCCAAGTGGAGATGTAAAGGATTTATTTCTAACAAGATCAGAGCTTAAAAGTGAGAAGTATCATCTTAAAGGCAACCTTCTCCCCCACCCCGCCATCTCTTACAATGGATACCACATTCCTCCTTTCCAGAGGGGACAGGAGTAGAGGAAAGCCAGGCAGTTGGTGTTTCTCTGCTGCTGCTTAGGGCCCTGCTCTCTGCTTTCCATGGAGTCACTCCCATGGGAGAAAGTCTTTCATGACCCTCTCCAGCACAAGTCTAATCCCAGGGGCAACAGCTTGTCCATACTCTGCTGCCTGTGTGTCACTCCACAGGGTGCAGTTCTTTGAGCACTAGCTGCTCCACCGTGGCCCCATCCCAAAGCATACAGATCTACCAGGTAGAGTTCTACTCTCCCACGTGGACACTTCTCTCCACTGACCACACATCCTTCCTGGGACTCTTCTCCAATGTGGGCTCCAATGGGCTTCAGCCTCCCTCCAGCATCCTCCAGCTCCAGCATGAGCTCCTCTCTCCATGGGCTGCAGGTGGACTTCTGCATCCCTGTGTTCTCTCCATTCCATGGCCTGCAGGGGGACAGCCTGCTTCACCATGATCCTCACCACAGGCTGCAGGGAGATGCCTGAAACACTTCTTCCACCACCTTCGGCCCTGGCCTTGGTGCTTGCATTTCTGTTACAACTTCTCACGGCTCTTCTCCGGTAGTCATCTTCTTCCTGTAATTTTTTTTTTTTTCTTTTCTTTAATATTTTGTCACAGAGACATCTCTGTCTCTCTTGATTGGCCTGGCCTTGGCTGGCAATGGTCCCAGCCAGGAGCTGGCTGGCATTACCTCTGCCAGCTGTGAAGGAGGTTTCCAGCAACTTCTCAAAGAAAAGCCTCCTCCATAGCCCCCTGCTACCAGAAAAACCCAGCCACAGCAAACCAAACACAGGGGCATCCAGCCAGGGTTAACTCACTACACAGATACAGTGAGGGGATGACAGATTTGAGGTTTACTACTAACTAAGAAGAATTATTTTCATGAAGTGATTGCCTTTTCTATTTGCAGGTGTGAATGGCACTGATTGATGCTTCCATTGTTTCAGTTGTTAGAAGCAGTAAAACAATGTATATTGAAAGGAGTGTATAACTTCACAAGGACAATTTTTAAGTTAGCTCTAGCATCAGAATTTGATCAAGTGTCTTACTATGTTGTCCACTTGAGTTTTGAAAGGATGCAAGTGAGGATGGAGCTTCCACAGCCTCTGTGCAACATTTTCAAATGTTTAGCTCCCTATCCTCATCTGAAAAATAATATATATCTTAATATATCCTTACAGTTTCTCTTTGTAGAATTTGTATCTGTTGGGTTTTGTTCTTTTGATGTATATATTTCCCATCAGAGATTTGTGAGCAGCAGTAAGATCCCACCGTAACCTTCTCCTCTTAAGACTGAACAAATTCATTTTTCTCAGCTTATCATTATATATGAGCTGCAGCTCCCTGAAGATCTGAGCCACTTTCCATTGTACTTCCTCTAGTCTGGTGATAGCTTTCTTGTACTGAATAGCCCCGAACTGGGCATAGTACTCCATATGTGCTCCAAAAGTGCTATATAGGTGGAAATAACTATTCCATTCAATCTTCTGTGTTCTTACTTATACAGCCCAGCATGTAACTGGCCTTTGCTGCAATGGTACATACATACTTCTATTCAACTTCTTGGCCAAGAGGACTCCAATGTTATTTTCTGCGGAATGGCTTTCCGTGCAACTGACATCTAGGCTGTACTATTGCATATGTTTATGCCATTAACCCTGGGGACACTGCAAGTCATTGACTACCAGCTATACTTCAAACCATTGACCCACACCCTTTGAGCTCAGGGCATTCAGTGAATCTTCCACATAGTTTATAGTTTTGCACTGTGTCTTACAGTACTTCCATGCTGTTGCTAGATGAACAATTCATTGTTGCTAAGGAACAATGTGGGAAAGTACATAATCACTTTGCTTTATTCTCTTTTATACAGCAGCCTATTTGGTCATGCTTTTTTTTCTTTTGACATCCTCTGAACTGTACTTGTCCTTGTCTGCTTACCTTTGACTACAGAAGTTGAGACTTCATAAGAAAGAAGATGTGATTATTTTTCTCTCTCATCTTTTGTCACTATATTTTTTTCATAAAACTTAAAATCTGATGAAGGTAGTGATCAGAAATTCTATTGCATACTGAGTTGAGTGGTATAGGTTGTTCTTTAAGTGAAGAAAAGAAATAGAGATATTGGTCAAAGTTACTGCCCTAGACATAAGGTAGTGATGGGTCAATTATGACTGAATTTTAATTCAGTGAGGAATACAGTTTCTGACTGTGGCAATGTTTGTGCAATCCTGTGGCTTCAACCTTGAACAGAAAGAAATGGATTAAGAAAAATTGGTGACACTTTTGACACAATGCAAGCAGTCTTACTGTTGGGTGATATAGTAATACCTAGCTGAATTGCAACTTCCCATTGCAACCTTGTTGGTTTGCGAGAAATTTTTCTTGCAGACCTGCTTCAGGAAGTCACGAAGCTTCCCGGCTGACACATGTGCAGTTCCTCTGCTTCACTGAGGGGCAGCACCAGCGCTCCATGTAGGGCGGGACTGGCCTGGCCCCTCAAGGAGGGCGCATGGTACCTCTTGCTCCTAGGGCGTTTATAGCCCCGAAGCACCGTGTACCAGTTCCTGCCCACTCCTCTGTGTCTCCATACCAGGTCCCTACAGTGGAAAGCTCACGCCACAGTATGCCCTGGGTAGCCGCTGAGACCCAGTGCAGCACCGCCACAAGCCATGCTGTTCCCTGTTGCTCCAAGCCCAGCCAGGGACTGACCCCCGCTGGGCGTGTTACCATTTCCATGGCTACAGGAGGGGAGGACGATCCAGTCTGAGCTCGGGGACTGTGCGCCTGGTGGACCTGGTGATGACATAGCCGCAGGGAAATTGGGGGTGGGCTGGCTGCAGGGGCGGTGGGGCCAGGGCTGTGTGTTGGGATAGGGCAGTGCCGGGATGTGCCTACATCACTGACGCAGCTGCTGTGCCAGGAAGAGGCTTCTGTTCCCCCATGCCCTCCCCACAGAGCATCAGGGGGAAGCGGTGTTCTGATGGTTCCATACAGCTAGTGCTCCCACTCCTGGAACCCGTGGATGTTAAAGGGAAACTCTGACACCGACTCCACCCCCCACCATAAGGGGACCTGGGCGTTGCAGTGTTGCAAAGATAAGGTTTCCCAGGCTCCATGAGTGCCAACCAAAGCCAAGGGACACCCCTTTCCTGCTGCGGCCTGGAGCTTCCCCTCAACAGGAGCAGTGCAAGCATGTGTGGTGCCAGCAGCCCAGCAGCAGTTGTGGAAGCAGTGGCTTGGCTGAAGAGAAGCCAAGGCATTCTCTGGGAGATATCCCCAGGCAGAGAGAGTACAGAAACATTTTATTTGCTCCCTTGTGCTGGGAGACCCCGTGGAGTAGAGTGGAAAATACTCCCCAGTGCTCCTGATTGGCTGGGGGTGGAGCGACGGGCATGGCCTATATGCATATTAATGTCCCACACGTGTTTACAAATTTGACAGTTTGTGAGACGTTTGGGAGACCCATGTCTTGCAAAGGGTGAAGTATTACTGTACTTAGTGAGTCTTACTCCAAATAAGTTAAAGTATTTCTTCATTTAAATCCAGGAAAGTCCAATTATTCTGTCTTGATACTGAAAGTGCTTGAGGAGTAGCTGAAGTTTTGCATGGAAAATCTTTTAGAGGGTCAAGTCTCAGTCTGCCGGAAATGTTAATTAGCTATTTTGAATGCATGTTCCATTTAGATAAAATTCACCAAATGCATTTTTGATTCTCATTTAAGATTTTTTTCTATGTCCTTGTGAATTTGTGGTTTCCATGGGGTTTTTATGCTGCTGGAGAGAAATCAAAAGTGAATTTGCATGAGGTATAGAACTTCCAAAAGTTCCTATGATGAAAGATTTTGGAAGAGAGTATTGCTAAGTTCACAAGGGCATTATCATTTTGTGAGATATAGCCATGGCCTAAAGGTAGGTGTATTGGGATGAACCATACTCTTGAGTTCTGACAAAAATCTAAGTAAGGCATATGATACAGCCCAGAAACAATTACAAGTTAGAAGAGTTCACTGAGATGTGAATTTTTTGGGTGCAGTATGCCCAAAACCATGATATCAAACTTCATTGTACAGTCCTAAAAAATGCTTACATCTAGACAAACAACATCCTTCGTGGTGGGAATGATGCAACTACTATGTTGCAAGAACATATTTTCAAAGTGTAGGATCTAGCTATATTCTCAAAGAAAGAGAAAAAAAGCATAAGACAACAGTGAGTTCACAAAACATTTTCATTGTTTTTTTATAACACTATTTGGTCCATTTGTCTTTGGATTGTTTCAAAATGGGGAACCAGAAGAGGTTCTAATTTCCTTCTCTCACTAACATCTAAATATTCTTGAAGTCCCTATCATGAAAAGGATTAAATTCCATTTTACCATTCTTAAAATCTCATCTCTGGCATGGAAATCTTAGAGTACTCCGGAACTATATCCTGATAGGCTAAAGAGCTGGTAATCTTTACAGGTTCACAGGTTATTCCCAGTTGGAAGGGACCGAAAAGGATCATCTAATCTAACTCCCAAGCGAGCGCTCACCCAGGGATCAAACTCACAGCTCTGGAGCCATGGGCACCACTCAACATCCATCAGAGCCTCCCACTGTCTAGACCATGTCAGAGTTCCTCATCCCGATTTTTCTTAAACACCTCCAGGGATGGTGACTCCACCACCTCCCTGGGCAGACCATTCCAATGAGAGATCACTCGCTCTGTGAAAAAGACCTTCCTAACATCCAGCCTAAACCTCCCCTGGTGCACCTTGAGGCCATGTCCTCTTGTTCTGGTGCTGGTAGCCTGAGAGAAGAGATTCTCATCCACTCAACTACAACCTGTCTTCAGGTAGTTGCAAACAACAACGAGATCACCTCTGAGCCTCCCTCCTTTCCTCCAGGCTGAACAATCCCAGCTCCTGCAGCTGCTCCCCACAGGGCTTGTTCTCCAGACCTTGCACCATCCTTGTCGCCCGTCTCTGGACCCTCTCAAGTACTTCAACATCCCTCTTAAACTGGCAAGACCAGAATTGGACACAGTACTCAAGATGTGGTCTGACCAGCACCAAGTACAGGGGAAGGGTAACTTCCCTAGTCCGACTGACCACGCTGTTCCTGAGGCAGGCCGGATGCCATTGGCCCTTTTAGCCATCTGGGCACACTGCTGGCTCATATTGAGTTTCCTGACAATCATTACACTTAAGTCCCTCTCCACTTCACTAATCTCAAGCCACTCCTCCCCCAGCCGATAGCGGTGCATGGGGTTGTTATGTCCAAAGTGAAGAACCTGACACTTAGTCTTGTTAAACCTCATATTATTGGAGTCTGCCCACTTCTCTAGCCTATCAACATCCCTCTGAAGGGCCCTTCTGCCCTCTGGCAGTTCAACATTTGGCCCCCAGCTTGGTATCATCTGCGAACTTGCTAATGATGGACTCAATTCCCTCATCCATATCGTCAATAAAGATATCACAGAATCACAGAATCACAGAATATTATGAGTTGGAAGGGACCCACAAGGATCATCTAGTCCAACTCACCATCTAACACCCGTAAGGAGACCGAGAGCACATCGCAGAGCATAACACCAATATTGAGCAATCATCCTTGCTGTACGGACAGTATATCCTTCTGACTTTAACTTCATTCAAATCTAGGTAACTTGCAGATCCCTTTGTTGCCCACAGTGAATTCTACATTCAAAGATAATGAGGTAGGATGTAATAGTAATATTTGTGGCCCATAAGGAATAGTATCTTTCCCAGACAAGGCAGTTTCAGTATATTTGTCCTATTGCAGTTCAATTTGTAACAGACACCTCGTTAAATCTGGGACAGGATATATGGCGTAGATATGTTCTACAGCAGGTCTGGCTCTGTTTCGGCATCACTAACTAATGTGTTTTTGTTTGTACTGTTGGTACTGGCTGCTGAGACAATCCTAAAAGGTCCAAAACTATGACATGTTGCAAGAAAGCATTGTGTTGATCTGGGGATTCAGAAAATTATGAATTTAGTGAGTTAGGTAAGGGCATAGAGATTTAGGGATTTTAGTGAATTAGTGAAAATCTAGTGAATTTTTAGTGAATTTTAGAAGGATTAATAGACTTCAAAATTATTCAGGAAGCCTGAGAGCTACAGTTGAATATTAAGGGTGAGAAATGCTGTCCTGCAGTCTCTGAAGGTAAATGAAAGTGAGTGTTAGCCACAACAAGGGGAAAGAATGAGCAACATTGAAGCTAATTGGTTGAAGGACTCATGGCAAAGTTCTGGTATATGACATAGAATCACAGAATCACAGAATCACAGAATCAGTAAGGTTGGAACAGACCTTAGAGATCATCGAGTCCAACCTATCACCTATTACCTAACCTAGCCAAACCTGTTACCTAACCTGTTGCCATCCTGCTACCAACACACCATCCTACCTATAACACACTACCCTAATATCTAGGTCATGCCACCAAGTACATCATCCAACCTTTTCTTAAAGACCTCTAGGGACGGTGACTCCACCACCTCCTTGGGCAGCCCATTCCACTGTGAGATCACCCTCTCTGTGAAAAAGTTCCTTCTAATGTCCAGTCTAAATCTCCCCTGACGCAGTTTAAGACTGTGTCCTCTTATGTCGAAAGGATGAATATTCATGGGGTGATTTGCATATGCACGAGGCAAGGGATTAAGGATTGGTGACAAATCTGGGCAGCTCTCTTTTTGCACCTGACAGGACAGGGGACACTACCATTCCTCTTTCCTTGGTTCTTGGGCCATAAATAAACTATTTTTTTTAGCATGCATGCAACTACCTTGAGTCCTGATTGATTTTACTTAAATCAGTGTCCCAAATCTGCATCTAAAGAAGGGTAGCAGCCATTCCCACAAACATTCCGTAGCTGTGAATTTGAAGAGTGACCAGCATGGGTAGAAAGTGTTTGGGAAAAACATTAGCACTGAGTAGGCCTGTTAAATTTTAACGTAGGTGCAAAAACTGGAAACAATATAAACAGACAATATAAACTCATTGAAAGTCTACTTTCCTAAAAGGAAGACGAATTTTCCTGAAACTGTGTAATGACACAGTTAAGACCAATCGTTTGATACTGTTTTTCTTTCCTACGTGCAAAATTATATGTTGTATTGTGGGTCAGAGAATTCCATTGTGATTTCTGTAGTTTTCTGAGTCGTCTTGAATTCTGCTGTTAATTATAGAATGGCAGGGGGTTTGGACGTGACACACACAGCTATCAAAAGGAGAAGGTATAATGTAAATGTTATACTCATGGTGGCACTAAATAAAAAAAAAGAAACAAAAAAATCCAACCCACAAATGAACAAACAAACCCAACAAAATAATAATCACAAAATCACAGAATCACAGAATTAGTAAGGTTGGAAAAGACCATAGATATCATCAAGCCCAACCTATCTCCTGTTACCTAACCTAACCTGTTACCTAACCTGTTGCCATCCTGCTACCAACATACCATCCTACCTATAACACACTACCCTAATATTTAGGTCATGCTACCATGTACATCAACCAACCTTTTCTTAAACATCTCTAGGGACGGTGACTCCACCACCTCCTTGGGCAGCCCATTCTACTGAGAGATCACCCTCTCTGTGAAAAAGCTCCTTCTAATGTCCAGTCTAAATCTCCCCTGATGCAGTTTAAGTCTGTGTCCTCTCATTCTATCACTTGTAGCCAGAGAGAAGAGACCGACACCCAGCTGGCTACAACTCCCTTTCAGGAAGTTGTAGAGAGCGATAAGGTCTCCCCTCAGCCTCCTCTTTTGCAGGCTAAATAACCCTAGCTCTCTCAGTCGCTCCTCATAAGGCTTATGTTCCAGCCCCTTCATCCTCTTCGCCCTTCTCTAGACACACTCAAGGATCTCAACATCCCTCTTAAACTGAGGAGCCCAGAACTGAACACAGTACTCAAGATGTGGTCTAACCAGTGCTGAGTACAGGGGGAGAATAACTTCAGTCCTACTGATAATACTATTCCTGATGCAGACCAGGATACCATTGGCTTTTCTGGCCACCTGGGCACACTGCTGGCTCATGTTTAGTTTTCTATCAGCCAACACTCCCAGATCCCTTTCCACCTGATCATGTTGCAGCCGCTCCATCCCGATCCCCTGCATCAGGTTATTGTAACCAAAGTGTAGGACCCGACACTTAGACTGGTTGAACCCCATGCCATTGGATTCAGCCCATCTATCCAGCCTGTCAAAGTCCCTCTGCAGAACCCTCCTACCTTCCACCAGATCTACATTTATCCCCAGCTTGGTGTCATCCACGATCTTGCTAATAATAGACTCCATCCCTTCATCCAGATCATGAATAAAGATATTGAACAGGACAGGTCCCAACACTGAACCCTGAGGCACCCCATTAGTGACCGGCCTCCAACCGGACACAGCACCATTAACCACCACTCTCTGAGCTCTATTATCCAACCAACTCCTGATCCAGTACAGTGTAAACCCATCCAAGTCACAAGCCTCCAGCTACCACAGGAGTTTGTTATGGGAAACAGTGTCAAAGACTTTACTGAAATAAACAATGGTCAGAATGAGAGGAAGTGTAACAAATAGACATGTGTGAAGATGGAAATAGTCAAATCAGAAGCTTTCATGGGCTAATTATTCAGAAATCAATCAGTTTATCCTCAAAAGGCATGCTTTTAACAGACAAGAAAAACCTGGTGTGAATTTGGTTGTGACCATATTTTGAGTAGGAGGATGGACCAAATAGCACCTTCCAATCTGAGTGATTCTGCAACTCTGAGACTTGTGGAATTTTTACATATTCAAACAAAAGATGAATCAGAGTTACATGGGAAATTTCTTACATGAACGATCAAGAAATACCATAAGCAGAAAATATTTCAGAGCAGAAAGCAAATGACAGCAGAGCAGAATAAGACAGATATGATTTCATATATTTTTGTCTTTGGAAGAGAACTGTATTTTGCCAACATCTACCTTTTTACATCACCTAAAGCCTCATTGTATTCCAGTAATGGTGTAAGATCATGATTATCTGTTTAGTCAAATGGGTAATGCAGTTCAAATATCAAGTTACATTGTTGAAAAGGGAGGCATAAAATCCAGGCATAATAAGAAAAATGTAGAAAATATCAATAATATTATATATCATATAAACATATATATAATATTTATATAAAATATAGATAAATGTAAATAATAAAAAATGCACATTGATTTATAATCAAAAATATTCTGGCATCAGATCCTGCTTCAACCCCTTCAAGGGAAATGAAGGCATCTTGTGCCACACAGTTTTGTCTTTGGACTAAAAGCAAGAGATAGACAAAGCTGCAACAAAGGAGGTTAAGAAATGCTATTTTTTAAATCACATGGATGGAACCATGGGAACTATTGAGTAAAAAAGAAAAAAATATTTTTACAAATTAGAAAAAGAAATAGAGAATGATGAAGACATTGAAAGTGAGAAAATAGATGAAGTTCATAAAGATAATATTAGCATGGGAGATAATGAAAAGATACGGTAAGAAAAAACTGAAAGGCAGTAGTAATGAAGGACAAGAAAACAGATTGACTTCATGGTCAGTCATTAATAAAAAGTTGCTTTTTATTATTTAAGGATATCAGATATCTAATAAAACATTTTGCATATCATTGTTTCTTTTCAGAAGTTCATAAAGCTAATACAGTACATTCCATATAATGTTACACCATATCAGCGCTTTGTGCCATTAGAATGCAATGTAACAAATTCAGTATTAGCCTTTCTAGAACCAGATTCACTATTGATTTCAAGAAAATCAGTAAGGACTCAAGGCAATTATTTGCACGCTACAGAGGCAACGAGCGGCTACTCGGGTCTCGTAAGGCTTGTATCGCAAGCTTCCTGAGGGCCCGCCACCTCAGCCCAGCACCTGGGGTGCGCAACAAGACGGGAGAGGCCCCTCGCTGGCAGCACGGCGTGGCCCTGCACCGCAACGGCGATCCAGCGGCGACGAGCGGCTACTCGGGTCTCGTAAGGCTTGCATCGCGAGACTCCTGGGGACCACGTGACTGGCCACCTGTGGGTACTTAAACCATTGCCTCTCCTGTGAGCCCAGCGAACAGGAGCAAGGCAAACACGGTCATTACTGTGGGGGGCTTGGGCAACTGCTGGGGGCTTGGGCATCTGCATGGGGCGTGTAAATAAGCAACTAAAAGGCAGTATGCGCGGCAGTTTGCGCGGGCAGGGCAAGCGGGCAGGGTAGCAGGAGAGGTCTTGG
>WEKX01004763.1:62375-77475 GCA_013390025.1 Pitta sordida
GGGGGGGGGGGGGGGGGGGGAGAGAGGGGAGAAAGTGTTACAGACAGTGCTGTTTTAAAACAACAATATGAAATACAAAAAAAACTCCCATAAAAATAAAATACTAAGATGTATTTACCACACATATCATACTATATCATGCCAACCTGAGACAAGAATATAAAACATTTTTATTGTTTCAGATACATATATTGATAAATACTTTATTTTAGAGGACACTATAAAAGATATTGTCAAAGAGACCATTTGAAGGGACAAATAGGAACATTTTTTTTCTCTATTAGGAATATCAGTGATGATAATAAGATTTCCATTGTGTCCTGGTTTGGGTTTTTCCTCTGGCAGCGAGGGGGGTTAACAGCTCTTGCCTGGGCCTCCATCGCTGCCATGGAGATCAAGGTCAGGAGCAGATAGAGATGTCTCTGTAAATGACATATTTAAAGAAGAAAAAAAAGAAAGCAGTAACAGAAAGTAGATGGCCGGACCAGAGCCTGGGTGAGAAGCTATGAAGGCATGGGGGCCAGGCTGGCTGGAGAAGGGGTAGGAAGGATTCCAGGCATCTAGCTGCTGCTCCTAGAATGGACCATAGTGAAGAAGACATTCTGCCTGCAAACCTATGGAATAGAGAGAGAGAAACCAGCGATGCAGAATCCACCTGAGGCCATGCTGAAGATGGAGGATCAACCTGGAAAGCTGCAGATGAATTAAGAGCCCAGAAACACGGAGCCGGAGCTGGGAGCTCGTGAGAGATCCTATGGACAGACATTTTGTGACAGAATTGCATTGTGGTAGGGTCTGATCAATGTACTTTGGGATGGACTCATATATAAAGTAGCGAAGCCAGTGCTTAAAAGACTGCATCCTGTGCTGTGACTCTCGGGCAACAGAGAATGGAATCCCTGGGTCAAGGTCTCACTTGGGAAAGGCTCATGAAAGACTTTTCCTCCCGAGAGAGAGAGAGGGAGAGGACTTTATGAAAAGGCAGAGAGATGGTTCCTACCCTAAACCTGGTCAGAAATACCAGAATATCAGAAATGGTATTTCTGATTTACCCCTATCCCTGTTTCACCTTTTTCTCTTGGAGGAAAAAAGGGAATATGAGATCTGTTGTAAGAGAAGGAGGGATGGGGGAAAAGGCTGCCTTTAAAATGATGCTTCTCACATTAAGCTCTGACCTTATTAGTTAATAAATAAATCCTTTATATTCCTCACCTGTAGCTTGCCTTGTTTTACCTGTGATAAGTTTTTTTCCCAGTTTTTTTCTCCGGGAGAAGTTGTGGATGAATCTCTGGCATCCATCCAGGGTCAAATCATGACGCAGTGTAAGAACATTTCATTCCTATAGTAGGTTTTGGATGGAGTCCAAATAACTAGTCTTTTTACATAATAAGATTTACACACACATAGTCTTGGAATTCGTAACATAATTTTAAATGCTTTATGGGAGGTCTTTATATAGGCAGTCACCCATAATGAATGATTTGAGAGAGGTGATGAATGGTTTCAGGGATTTAGCACCTGGTTATAATTAATAGCTGGAAATATAAGACTTTTAGTGCATATTGCTAAAGAAAGTATACTTGCTTATGTAGTATGAAGAATTCCCTTTTGGAATAGGTAAAAAAATAATAATTGTAACCAGTTCTGATGACTTTGAATTTATTGCGAGAATATGAGATATTTTTTCATCCAAAAGCTCTTCTACATAGTTTGCACTGTGAACACATGCCAATGAGTTTAACTGAGTGTCAGGGAGACAGTAATTTCTGAGACAAATCCTACTATCTGATTTATTTTATTTATTTATTTTGCCAAATAGTAGCCCATAAATAAAATATAATTTGGTTGACCTCACATTTTCTAACAAAAATAATTTACATAAAACAAGCAAAGATTGCCAACTGATTTAGAATGTTTCAGTCTATAAAAGGTATTAAAAATAATATTTATATATATATATAATATTCACGGCTATTATATTAATTGTATTTTATTGTATTGTATTGTATTGTATTGTATTGTATTGTATTGTATTGTATTCTATTCTATTCTATTCTATTCTTAGTAGTGTTACAGCCAAGATTCTTTTATGTCTGCATCATTTTGGCCACAGTGCATGCTAAAAGAGGAGACTTAAATAATCCAGGAAAAACATTTACAACATTATCCTACATTCCTCCTCTGGCACACTAGATAACTTCATAACTAAGTGTGCTGGACATACTCAGAAGTTAGAAGCAGTAGGTTATCTAACCAACATGTAGCTTAAAAAGGAGTACAGCAGAAAATGCAACATTATTACTATGTGTTGTCAGACATCTTCACTTCCTCACCATTCCTTCAAAATGACCATAGCATGGGTACAAAACTGCGCCATTTCAAAACTGAGCCATTTAATTTACCTGGCTACCCAGACTGGTATGAGAGGATATGTCACAGAAAAATCCAAACAAAAATATTCAATATTCAAACCCACTAAAAGAGCCCAAATCTCATTTATTCCTACCATAATAAGCTAGGGTTTACTTGACTTGACCATTCTGTATACATCTTCTGATCATATTCTCTCTTGAGAAGTGAAGAAGCTAGAAAACAATCATGTTTTATTCTCTCAGGAAGTTCAGAAAAGACTTTTTTTTTAGCAATTCTTATTTAAACTAGTTCTTTAACAGGCCAGACACAAGGCAATGATGATACTAATCTAAACGTGTGAATAATTCTTTCCTTTTCCTAATGAAGCGTATTTTTTGCATACCTCTGTCTTTACAAAACTGAGAAATGGGAAGATTCCTGCACACAGATCATTGAAATCAGGTGCATTTGACCATAAAGGTAACAAGCAGTGTGCTCTCTCTCCATGTCCATGAGCACTGCTTAAACAGGCATTGATAAAAGCCAAAACAAATAAAAAAGTAGGGAGTTTTCACATCAAAATAGGAAAAAGTGGTGTACAAAAACCTTGGTACAATCAGAACCATCGTGTAGCATTTACTGATGTCAAAAAAGATTAATCAAGAACGTTCTTCAGTTTAAAATAAAAAACAACCAAACACATTTACTACTTTGAATCAGATGTGTGATATTAGCAACCATCAGAAATATAGTATGGCAAATGATCACACTTGAGCTGTCTTATGAAAAATAAAAATTAGAACTTAATTTTGAGATTTAAAAACTTCTTAGCACCTCAAAATAAATACAAGAGTCTGAAAATAGGATTCTAATGGCTTACTCCATGCAAAGGACAAAAATGTGTTTGACAGAAGGGAGTATTCACTGTCGTAGATTATACGTACCTCTAGCTGAGGGAAAAACAAAGAGTGTCTCTTTTTACAGAGCCATTAAAAAAAATTAATTATATACAGAAGTAATTTCCTGGCTCTAAATACAATGTTATTGAAAGAAAAATCTGTCATGTATAGAGTGTGATAATGGAGAAGAGGAAATGGCACAGTTTTGGTACAATAAAATTTCTCAGTAATTTTTTAAATGTAGAACATTTATGCAAATTTTAAATGATTCTTTGCAGATTCACACTACCATTTACAAAACACTGAACAAGATAATTCTATGTTTCCTTAGTTACAGCTTGTCAGTTTTGGTTAGAATACAACAAATACACTATTTCAAACTTGATGCATTTAATTTAATTTGCTTTAACTAAATAAAATTCAGAAAACCAAACCAAACAAACAAATAAAAACCTACCCCCCCACACACCTAAACCAAACCCAAGCCAACCGAAAACTAAACAGCACAAATAAACTAAAACCAAACAAACAAACACCCTTAACGCAAGCTTCTTTCCAGGAAGCTATGACAGATAAGAACTCTCATTAAACATTAGTAACTTAGGAGAAACAGGAAAAACCAATCAAGCAAACAAATAAACAAACAAAACAAAACAATTTAATTTGTGTGCCTTTCTGAGGTAAGATTAGCAAGAAAGGACCACATCTAGCACAAAAATGGTCTGAACATTGTAGTCCTATGATTAATTTAATCTTTTGTCACTGTAGCACAAAAATGGTCTGAACATTGTAGTCCTATGATTAATTTAATCTTTTGTCACTGCGTTTTCACAAATGTCAGTCCAACAAAAATGCATTTGTTGCTTCATCAAGTCAATATATAAGTTTATTTCACTTTTTCTCTGCCAATACATCCAGCTGTATAGCTGCAATATAGTGCTAGAAAATCTTACAGCAAGGTTCTTAAATAAAAAGATTATACTTTAAGAGAGAGTTTTATCTAAATATACTTCCTTATATTTTTGAGATTTCCCTGTTTTATTTCCTGTTATCACAATGTCTATGACCTGTACTTGGGATATAGAGGCATATGACCATATTCAGCTGGGAAAGGCTCTCCCATGCTTCAAGGGAAGTGCTGAAGTCAGAGCTGGTTTGTCTGATCTGCTCAGCTCTACTCATGCAACGTCTGGTCAGATCCTAACAGTCACCAGTGTATTAGAATCTTTTGAGGCAATTTGCTTCACCACTTTGCTATCCTATTGGAAATTTCTTTTTCCTCATACCCAGCCTGAATATTTCCTTTTCCACTATATGTCCCTTTTTTCTCATCCTCTCACTACACACTGTCAGGAAGAGCCTAGGCTCACCTCCTTGCAGGCACTGGGAATCTGAAGTTCAATTTCCCCCAACAGCCTCTTTTCCAGGATAAACAACCTCTGTTTTCTCAGCCTCTTCTGACAAGGCAAATATTGCAGCCCAATACAAACCCTATGAGATCACCTAATAATCTCTGGTCATTGTGCCTAAACACCCAACTATGTACCTATTTTACTCCTCTATTTCTCCATTCATCTAGAATACAATGTCTCCATCTGGATAATGTTCAAATGCAATTAAAAACTTCAGATCTGCCTGAAATGCTAGAAAAAAATTTAAAATGGTTCAGAACATTTTTTCTAGTAAACATTCTATATTAATCATTCCATGGGAAGTTTTATAGTGATACTTTTAAGAATTGAATCTGTACCATTTTGAAGGAACTAAGCAGATAAAAATGTAATCAAATTCTGTAGTATACATAAGCCAAAAGAATGACCTACTGAATTATTTACCCTCTTTATGCATTAAGAGGTAATGTTGATGAGAAATACATCACTAAACCATGCAAATATTTCACCTCTTTTCCTTCTCAACAAAATGAGTAAAAATAAAAAAGGTATGAAAAAATAAAACAAATGTCAATTACACAGAAGTCTAAATTATATCTTAACCTTGAGAAGAAATAGTATTTATCCATATGCGATCAGTCTTGGTTAGATTTTAAAAAGTGATATCTAGCTGAAGTTCTCTTTTATGAGATAAATTTTTGTTAAGTTCTCCAACTATTAAACCCATGATTATTCTCAAATTTACTGGACTATTAATGGAAAATATTGTAGAGGAAATTTGTATGTAGGAAATGAACTAGGGTACCTGGTATTCTAGTTAACAATGATGATACTGCAAATCTAAAATTTTAAACTTTTTCCGATGACAGAAACAATTTATCTCTTTTCAAAATATCCTATCTTTGAAGAACTAATAAAGGATAAGAAGTCTCTTTTTTAATTTAAAATAATATTTCTGTTCACATTTATGATTTTTGCATTTTGAGATGTCTATTTATTTACATAAATATTTAATGTCAAAATATTTTTGTAAGAAAATACATCTATTCTGAAACAGTGAGTTATCATTACCAAAGAGATCTGATTCTGTATATAGCCTGATTTTGCTCTTAAACTTATAAAGAGCTACTGCTCTTAATATTTCATTTAGTACTGCAATAAACTATTGAAATTTCCTGTACATACAGCGATCCTCTGCATAGTCGTGATCCGTGATTTGCAAGATCCCATACTTGCTGTTGATTTTCCAGCGAGTTGTGGGATCTGATGTGTGTGCAGAACCTACCACGACCTCAGTCTGATCGGCCGCTGGCCCCGCCGCTCACGAGCTGCCAGGACAAGCCGCGTTGCTGCTGCACCGGGACAAACTGTGGCGCCGGGACTCCTCCTGCTGCCGCAGCGTCGGCACTCACTGATGGCCTCCCGGCCCGGCGTTCACCCTCTGCACTGGCGGAGCACAACCAGACATCTGAAACAAGCCCTGCTCTCAAGACCATCCTCCAAACCTTATATGGGGAGGGGGCATGGCTACAAGTGTGGCGTACTCGACTACGTAGTGGATTCACTATTTTTGCGGATCCCATGACTCGCGCAAGGAGTCCCAGACCCAACAGCTCACAAGTAATTCTTTCCTCGTTTTGTTGTTGGTTTTTTTTTTTTTTATTTCTACAACATAAATGTATTTCCCTTTGGTAAAAATTATTCATAATGGATTTCTAATCTGTGATGCTAATGGCAGTTCACTTATGGAAAACGTTAAAACATCAAAATAATAAAGTTAACAAAAAATGCAAGTACAGTTATACCCCCTTATTTGCGAGGAACGGGTCATGCCAGGGCTCTTGCAGAACATCAAAGGTCATTAATATGTATGCTGGCCACATCCGTTGCTCCACCTCCCAGCACTCTGGAGCACTGTGGACACTTTTCCACTCCTTCCTATGGGCTCTCTCTGTACAGGGGAGCAAAGTGAAGCGTTTCTGAGCCCTCTCTGACTCAGGAGACTCTCCCAGGAATCCCTTAGCTTCTCTTTGGCAACACTGTCGCTTCTGCAGCTGCTGCCGGGCTGCTGCCACTGCGCATGCTCGCAGCCCAAACCCTGCGCCACTGCACATCCCACCCGCACACCCTTCCCCAACCCCGGTGCTCGTGCCCATCGCATCCCGGCCCCATGCCGCGTCCTGGCTCCACACAGCATGGAGGGGGTCCAACTGCGGCTGCAGAGTGAGCATGTCCCACTGGCCACCGCAGCCAGCCCCACTTTCCTGAAGCATTTCCCCGCCTGTAGCCATGGAAACAGCAACACATGCCTGGAGGGGTGTCAGTTTCTGGCTGCACTTAGAGTAACAGGGGACAGTGTGACTCATGGCCTGCCCCATGGGGCCGGGCCAGTGCTACCCCACAGGGAGTGCTGGCACCGCCCCTCAGCAGAGTAGAGGCACTGTGCATGCTTCGGCTGGGGAAACTCGCAAGTGGATGAAGAAAAATTGCGAGAAATTTTCCTCACAAATTCACGGGGTCATAATGGAGGGGTAACAACGCAGCAGGGATATACTGTATTCTTTAGGTGTATTTGAGTATCTGGAAACAGTCAAGGCAATACCTATATTATATTATTTAATTTCTATTTTCTTTTAGTGATATATGATATTAAAAAAAGAAGAAAGAAACAGTAAAAACACAATGAAGTAAATGAAGAAAATATTTTAACAGCATTCAACTAATCATCCTCTGGACGCTGTTTAATACTGGAATTATTGGAAAATATTTGATGAATTTAAAGAATCATTATTTTTAGCAACTGTATCAAATAATAAAGAAAATTAAATAGAGGAATAATAACCCAGCTAATAACAATGGACTCATAATAGTTACTTGTTGCACATGATTTTTTCAATCCAACTTAAGTCCCTAAAATACAATGTGACAAAAATACAGTTTTCTTTTAGATTCCTACATAATCTCATTTGTCATGTGAATCACCTGACAGCCGCATTCAAAAGATTTGTTTTTCATAATACCCAAATATGAACATCCTTTACAAAGGCTGTTAAAAGCTGTAGTACACAACATCACTATTCATTATGGGAAAAAAACATTTTTAAAAATAGTAAAATATAAATTATTGCGCTGCTAATGGTATACATCCAGTTGTTCCTGACATATTACAAAGTTATGTTGTTCTTTATTTAACAATGAAAACTGTTTTTCCCATCATAAACATGACCTCAAACTCCTATTTTGCCAAAAAGTGTTAAAGTCTACTGAAGGCCCAAAGAGGAATATAGAACATTACGTAGACCCAAAAAGATAAAATATGTTAAAACTGAAGGAAATCCACTCTTTGGATTTTGGGTTTAGTAAAAAATTGAACTCAATTAAGGTTACAAGACAATTACTGAATGCATGAGAAGTGGCAGATTCTTGCAAATATAAATGGTACTCTTATTTGCAACCTTCTAATGTAACCTACATTTTTGCAAACTGAATCAACTTATTCTGTGTCAGGCCTTTTTCCTGAAATAAAAAGTAGTACCTCTGCTGTAATCACAGAATGAACAGCAACCAATGCTGGTGTCTAATACTAAAAAAAAAGATTTCCCTTCCAGAAGTCTGCCATCTGATGAGTCACATCTTACTTTCTGATGATTGGATAGGCACATCTCCTACAAGGAGGAAATGTTTCTCATACCAACTTCAATAATATTGATATTTCAGGCCTACTTAGCAAGCATATTGTTAGTTAATGTGAATCAGGGTCTGTTCTTTGTGCCCTTCTAAGGACTGTTCCTTGTGACAGAAAGAAGTGGTATGCCTTTGCTGTATTTGAAGTTGGTGAATATCAAAAAAGACTACTTTCCTGCCACTAGTTTTACCTGCTATGGCACTGTTAGCTGAGAAAGCATTTCTAATTTCTTGATTCCAAGGCTTAATGTCAATGCTAGACATTATGGCCTCAGTAAGTCTTTAATCAAAAAAGAGATCATATTTTATAAATTAATAATTGTGAAATTAACACTAATTACAGTCAGCCCTCTTCCCCCCATATTGCGGCTTCACATCTTAGCAGAATGATTTTTCAGTGATTAAGGAGGCCCCTTTTCGCAACTGTACATGCGCGACCTGGCATCCATGAATATTCTATTAGGCAGTCATGAATATGCAAATTCCCACCTCCGCACTCCCCCCCCCCACCAAGCCACTGCATGGACTGCTGGCGCAACAGTCTGCCTGCTTGTGCTGGCTCAGACTCACTGTTCAGAGCTCCCGGGACCAGCCCAGCCTCCCTGCTCAGAGCTCCTGCCTGTGCCAGCAGTGCCGCAGAAGAGACAGTCGGCTTGGCCTCTAACTGTGCCAGAACTGTTCCCATGGTGATGGGCTGGCCAGGCACAGCCAGCCGCTCACTCTCCTCTGCCAGAGCAGGGGGGTGCCCAGCCAGCGGGGGGGGTCGAGTGCGGCACAAGCTGTGTTTAAACATCAGCTCATGAGGTCCTGGAAGCACACGGTCCCGCGTCTGTACACCCTGCCTCTGATTGTCTCCTGGGCCCAGCAGTCGGTCACTGAGGTAAAAAAAACAACTTCAAATTCCTGCTTGCTACAAAAACTAGTAAAAACCTCCTACTAGAAGTAACAACACTTTGTGGAAAAGCCAGGGTGACAAAATAGGTGATTGAGCTGAAACGTGCATGTCTTTTACAGATGCAAATTGGTCAGGGGATGCAGAAAACTTGTACATAATAGGTGGAGGAGCACTATCTCTTGGCCCTCCTCATATTCAGATGTAGTAGCTGAGACTGATTGTAAAAACATTTCTAAAAAAAGGAAATCCCTGCCATGTTCTCCTCCGCTTTTTTGCCGCTGTGCTCTCCCCTCCCGACCTCTGAAAGGAGTGAAGAGGCGTTGGCACATGCCCACCCTGCTGTCCCTGGTTTGCGTCCGGTGTTACCACAGGGTCTAGCTGCAACAGGAACCAGCACCCACCCAATGCCTTTTTCCATGGAAACACTGCAATGCACACTGGACACACGCATACACAACGCTCCACACTCTCACCCCCTGGTGACACAGGCAAGCACTTCTGTCCTGTCCAGTGTCCCAGACAGCACTCAAGAACCCCGCACCTGATGTTTAAGTGCCGGCAGAGCTGTACTGGGCCAGCCCCAGCTCCAGCTTTTCCGTGCCAAGTGTGTCCGCCAGGACAGAACACGGTGGGGAAGGCTCAGAAGTCCATACAGCCCCAAGGTGCCCCTCTGGCCAGTGCAGCTGCTTCACAGAGCAGAGGAGATTGGCTTCACTCCCCCAGCCATGTGAGGAATTTCTGGGAATGCCCCGCAGCCACTGCAGATCATATTAATGATCTGCCATTCTACGCTCATGGGTGGCTTCACGGAGGCGGGTCTAGACGCGTGGTCCGGTGGTATAGGAGACTCAACTGTAGTGCAAACGGATGCATTGAACATGAATTCTAACTACATGATTCAGTAGTGTATCTCCTGATTGCAGTTGTCTGGAAACTATAATTTAGCTTGGAAGGAAAGAACTGAATAAAGCAACTTTAAGTGATTATCATCTATGTGTTCAAATCTACAAGGTACATAGATCCAGCATAGCACCAATAAGTCAATGAGCAAGAGTCTGAGCCATAACCAAAACAAAGCAGAGATGTGAATCCAGATGACATCCAGAAATTTCAGCTAAATCCTTAATTTTGCATAGAATATGTAGCCTGTGTTCTCTACCCCAGATTCACATTATATAACATCAAGTATATAACACAGGATTTAAAATACAGATTTGCTTACAATGTACTCCGGTAAATTTCTAAATTATGAAAGAAGGAAGCTGGGTTCCCTTTTTTGTGCGTGTTTTTTTTCTCTACTGACATCTTCCTCTTCTTTCTTTTTAATTTGTGTTTAATAACCCTCCAGCTCAGCTAATGAGGGTGTTCCTTGACGAACTGCTGAGAACTGCTAAGGAGAGAAGCAGCTAAAAGCAGTGTTTTACACAGCTTGATACAGTTTGCTTGCTCTTTGTAGGTTCACAAGAGAGAGACTGTGTGTGTGTCTGTGTCTGTGTGTGTGTCTGCAACTATGTTCATCTCTGGCTGTACGTATTTCTCTAAAAAAAAATTTGCAAGTTAAATGCCATCACTACCAAGAAGGGCTACAGTTTAAGCATCTTTTCATTTTAATAATATTTTCTGCTTTTTACTTATTGGATTGCAATTAATAGTGGTAACAATGGCTCCAAGCTCTGTTGCTTCCTTCTGGGTTTATTATCTCCCTTCAAAAATTGTACTTTTTCATTTTAGTATAATGTAATAAAAAACAGTCAATGGATCATACTTTATACCTAAATATTATATGGAGTACACAACTGAAGGAAAAAAGCTATACTATTAATATTTAAACGATATTTAACATTCAGTGTTGTTACCTCATACTTGCATTCTTCCCTTTTTTATGGTTCTAATAGCAGTTCTTAAAGAGGTTACTAACGAAAACAGGTGAAGCAGGAGCACATACGTCAAAACCATGAATATAGTCATATCTTGCATATTCGTGCTTCCAGTTTCATGTTTTTGCCCGTGTTTTTTGGCAGCAAAAACTCCTCAAGTCTTCATGAGGTTTTCCCATTGGTGAAAACACACAGTGTTCCTGCTGCCCTGTGGTGGGGGAGGAGGGAGGCACTATGGATGTGGCTTCTATGCATATTCATGACATGCTTATCTTCACGGATTGGACAATTCACAGCAGGGCAGGAGTCCTGAACCCCTGTGACTTCTGTGGTATTACTGTATATAGAAAAAGAATTTTGTTCAGCAACATATAAGTAAACTTTCAAGTTATGTAAAGTTTTTCAGATACTCTATTAATCTGGGTATAAAGCTGTACTGAGACTATAAGTAGGATTCATCTGACAAATCAGACACCTTAACATAGGTGTTTGCTTTAACGTCAAGATGAACTTCCTTTTTTTTCTGGCATTTTTCCAGGTTTAAAAAATAAAATATCTCTGGCATAAAATAGCAGTTGAAAATAAGGATAAGGTATGTTAGGTTTTTTTAATTAATTTTCCTTTTCTAAATACATAGAGATGATGAGGATATGACAAACTCTAGGATTTTGTAGATGAAAAGTTTTTTTAAGTTACTTCCTCAGCCCACCATCTGTAAAAAGAAGATAGTGCTGTTCTTTGCCTCACATAAAAGTAGTTGCATTATTATCTGGTGTTCTTAACAGCAAAAGTACAGAACAATATCTATAAGCAAGTATGGTTTATGAAATATATTTTATTGAAAAGAACCCCAAGTAACGTACAGGTATAGTCTTACCCTTAGCCAGTAAATCATGTCTGTTCTTTCTTATGTATTAGTTTGTAAGGATCAGCTTTTATAAAGCTGCATATATTTTTAAAGCATTATCAGTAAGGTTGCAAAGGAAATCATCAAAATACACGTTACAAAGTGTTGTTACCAAAAAGTTTTATTTAATACAAGCACCTTATATTTCAAGATCTCCTCAGTAACTGATACTGAGGAGATGAAAGATTATTAAGCTTTTCTTTTATTTTCATTATCTCTCAGAAAAATTCGATCCTAGTAATTTTTTTCTAGTAATAATATTATAGTATTATTCTAGCATGAACAGTTAGTAATCTCACATTTTTGCTTTTGTCTTTTAAAGCTAAATATTTTAACCATTAGAATCAGGTTTTTTGTTTGTTTTATTTTAATTTTATTTGTCTTTTAATTTATCTTTGAGTGAGGAGGTACTACTTGAATTGTGTGTCTCACATCATGAAATGACTTCGCTCTCAGCATCTCCATAGTAACTCAGTGTGAATACCCTGTGTTGCTGAGAGACTGCAGGAAAAATTACATTTAAACATTCCAATATATTGTTCATTAGTGTCCTGGGTCAATTAAGATGAAGCAGGAATTAAATTTAGAAATACTTGAATTATATATAGAGAGGGAGAAATAAGAACTTTACTGGGAGCAAGGAAAAAAAAATAGTATAACAAATATATATTTATATATATATGTTTGAACAATAACAGAATATTAAAAGGAAGAAAAAGAAAAAAACCAAACCCCACACTGGAACAATGACAACTGTAAACANTCCCCATGACAATTAGTTTCCAAATTTTTATAACTGTTAATTACAAAACTATCCTATCTCCATCATAATACTAAAATTTGATTGCCACAAACAATAGTAATAATAATCATTAAGAAAATAAAAATTCATGTCCTAGAAACTCGAAAGTGCTACCTTTGTTTTTTGTTTTTTTTTTTGTGTGTGTGTGTGTGTGTGTGTTCCTAAAGATTCTATAAATGCAGGATTGATGAAACTGGAAACGGAAGATTTCTCTAATGATCACATTGTCTCTTCCTCTCCCTTTTCTTTATTTTTCACCATTTGGGTATTATTTAGATCTGTAACAAGGCCTAACTACTTTCAACCCTTTTTTTTTTACAGGGTAATAGAGGCTATGGATATGTTTAAATGATATATGCAGACATGAGATCCCTGTCTCTATGCTTTAACAGGTATGAGCTGTTTCACTTGCTCTGAGTTCTCTATAAACTGTAATACGTACCAGTGTGATGTTGAGTTGTACTTCATGTTTGAGCCCATCTCAGCCAGTCTGATTTTCTCTTATATATCTTAAGATCTTATAGAAACATGGTCCTACAATTTGTGAATAACAAGTAAACATTAAGTGACAAATCACTTATGGTTGGTGTTACACTGCACAGACAAACTTCTATCAGCTTGACACGTGACTAAGTCCCAGATCACAAATGTATTTCTATTGTTAAAAAAACAGAGATCAGGGAGAGCTGAGGACAGAGACCTTCCCACACACCACCTTGACAACACATGACGTAGACCTAGACCTAAGTCCACACTGTGTCAACATTACACAAGGCTCCACCTCAATGGCTTTTACTATAATTTTATACATTTATGCTAATCATTAATGAGCTTTTTCAGTTGCATGATAGCCTATCAAGGTGACCTTATGAGGTGAAAGTGAGGTCACATGCTGTCACAATCAGCAACCATGTTGTAGTTAACCTGTCTGAGAGTTGTGGAAGACAATGCCTGAAGTGCAGAAGTAAGATATAGAGTTGCAAATGTAGAAGACGCATGAAAAGAAAGGCAGAAAGGAGTGATTTCATGTCACTGCTCAGAGGTGGAAGACATAAAGAGTTGCATTACACTTTAGTATGCTCTTCTGCAGAGCACAGTTAGCAGATAGGAAGAATTGGAAGCCCAGATGGAGAGGTACAAAAGTGTCAGAATTATCAGAATCACAGGAATGTGAACCTGTGAACCTGTGAATTAGGCAAGTTAGCACAAACATGGCTATGCCATGGCTATAGCTAAGATAACTGTAAAATGACTATGACTTCAGGTAAAACAGGTGAGGAAAAACGAGAGGGGAGTTTTGTCCTGTGTTAAGGACTTCATTGAGGGCTTTTCACAGAGAGAGTGATTGCTCATTGGAATGGTCTGCCCAGGGAGGTGGTGGAGTCGCCATACCTGGAGGTGTTTAAGAGTAGCTTGGATGAAGCAATTAGTGCCATGGTTTAGACAATGGGTTGGTGTTGGGTTACAGGTTTGACTCAATGATCTCCAAGGTCTCTTCCAACCTTGCTAATACTGTGATACTGTGATAATATACAGAGCTTCTGTATGAAATGTGAGGTGCTCATTGGCAGTCTCTGAGTTAAGATAAGGAGGAAGCAATCCTAATAACGTTGTGAAAGAGTTAAGCTGAGATCTGTTCCAGTCTCCTTGTCTAGGAAGCATATTCAGCTTAGAGAAAAAGAGACTAAGGAATCATGTCAGTGCTTTCTCATGGAGTGTATGGGTGAAGGAGGTGCTGCTCTCTTCTCTCTGATTTACATTGCTAGAATGTGTGTGAATGGCTTAAAGCTGCACCAGGGGGAGTTCAAGTTGAATATTAGGAAAAGTTCATCACAAAGAAGATGGTCAAGCACTGGATATTGTTGAGAGGTTTCCAAATCTAATCCAGCCCTCAGGCTATTACTCCCTGCTGGTCATGCAGGCTGGTTGTGAAGAGATTAACGAGAGGGGAACCAGGGAGATCAGGGAGGGGTTTAAGGAACATGGTAAATTTATCAGTGGGACAGGAACACAGGTAGTCTTTTGCTCTGTCCCTGTAATGGTGGGATTGGACCCTGAAAGCAGCAGGTCCCTCTGAAGGGTCATCCTACCCTCTGCTAGTTCAACATTCGCCCCCAGCTTGGTATCATCTGCAAAATTGCTGATGATGGATAAAATTCCCTCGTCCGTATCATCAATAAAGGCGCAGAACAGTACTGGGCCCAACACTGACCACTGTGGGACTCCGCTGGTGACTGGCCGCCAGTCAAATATAGCATCATTCACAACCACCCTCTGAGCTCGTCCTTCCAAC
>WEKX01004764.1:0-31033 GCA_013390025.1 Pitta sordida
GGAGGTGTTGGAGTCACTGTCCCTAGATGTGTCTAAGAAAGGTACTTTTGAAAGAAAAGAAAAGGTACAAGATGTACTTGGTAGCATGACCTAGATATTAGGGTAGTGTGTTATAGGTAGGATGGGTGGTGGTAGCAGGATGACAACAGATTAGGTAATAGGTTAGGTTAGGTAACAGGTGATAGGTTGGACTTTATGATCTCTATGGTCTTTTCCAACCTTACTAATTCTGTGATTCTGTGAAAAGCGCATGCGTGACCTGTCACGCATGAATATTCAATTAGGCCATCATGAATATGCAACTCAACTCGCACAGCTGCGGCGGGGTCAGCTCCATCGCTTGCCCTGTTCTGGGCATGGCAGCGGAGGTAACTCCACAGCTTGCCCCTCCCCTGCGCGTCTGTTGCTGCTCCGCCGCTTCCCCATGCCCCTGGGCTTGGCCACCGCAGCAACTGATACACAGCAACACAGTACCAAAACAGTGCCGGGGAGCCATCTGAGGGTGTTTGGGAAATTTGCATATTAATACGCTGCCAATCAACGTGGAAGGTGGGCTTCGCAGAACCCAAATAAGACCGCAGCACCGTGGTATAGGAGACCTGACTGTACAGTGCCACCACCATCCACCCCCAAAATGTAGGTGTTTAACAAGGTATCAGTTAGCAATTTGGTGAAATATGATGGTATCTATCAGTAAATAAATATTTACACAGAGAATAAATTCATTATAAATATGTAATGTTAAGAAAAATTGTATCACTGCATACACTGTCAGTATTCCTGTTTATATATGTCCTGTTTAAAATCTTTATTTATGATCTGGATGAGGGGATCAAGTCTACCATTAGCAAATTTGCAGACATCATCAAGTTGAGTGGGAGTATCAATCTGCTGGAAGAAGACCTTCAGAGGTATCCAGACAGGTTTGATAGCTGGGCCTCAACCAACAGTGAGTTCAACAAGACCAAGTGCTGAGTCCTACACTTTGACCACATTAGCTCTGTGAAATGCTACAGGCTGGGGACAGAGAGGATGGAATAATGTCTGGCAAAAAAGGACCTGGAAGTGCTGGTCAACAGCCAGATGAACATGAGCCAGCAGTGTGCCCAGGTGACGAAGAAGGCCAATGGCATCATGGCTTGGATCAGAAATACTGTGTTCAGCAGCACTAGGCAACTGGTTCTCTATACAGGCACAATATACAGTGTCTATGTACTCAGCACTGCTGGGGCCACACTTGCAGTACTGTGTTCAGTTCTGGGCCCTCAGTTCAGGAAAAACACTGAGGTGCTGGAGTGGGTACAGAGAAGGGCAATGCAGCTGTTGAAGGGTCTGGAGCAGAGACCCTTTTGGTGTGAGGAGCAACTGAGGGAGCAGGGGTTATTTAGCTATGAAAAAGGGAGATACATGGGAGATCTTAACGCTCTCTGCAATAACCTGAAAGGAGGTTGTAGCCAGGTCGTGGTCAGCCTCTTCTTCAAAGCAACTAGTAACAGGACAAGAAGACATAGCTTCAAGCTGTGCCAGGGAGGTTTAGGTTGGGCATTAGGAAGAATTACTTCACAGAAAATGTGATTAGACATTGTAATTGGATGCCCAGGGAGTTGGTGGAGTCACCATCCCTGGAGGTGTTTAAGAAGAGACTGGATGTGGGACTTAGTGCCATGGTCTGGTTGACAGGGTGGTGTTTGGTCATAGACTGGACTTGATCCTCTCTGAGGTCTTTTACAACCCAAGTGATTCTGTATAATTCAATTACAACCCACAAGTAAATATTACAACTTTAAGTTGTAGTACCAAACATGCCTGTTTGTTAACTTATCTGTTAACTTCATGAACAGTCTTTGCAACCCTAAACTCACCTATTGCCATACACTTCATGAAACATTGTTTTCAAAAATGGCTTTCATGGCAAATTGTAAACAGACTGACATAGACATGTCAAAGCAACCTAAAGAGCTAAAGAGATGAGTAAAATAAAGTTATACTACTTAGAACATTAGTGGCCTAGCTACAAGGAACTCTTGGATCTTTACTGTAGATCTTGGAAAGAGGATTGCGTCACTTAACCAAAACTTTTCCTCCTGCTTAAGAAATGTAAAGGGATTGTAGTTATCATCTGCGCCAACCGGGTTATAGTCACCACTGATAAATGAGTGATATTAAACACCAGTGCCAGTGGCATAAGGTGACTTAATGTTAAGACAGCCCTTTCTAAAAGGTTTCAAGTAGTTTGAATGAGCAAAGACATCCAGCTGCTTCTGCTTTACACAGATAGTGTTGTCTTTTACTTTGGTAATAAATTTGCTTCAAAAATTAAGCCAGGATTTATACCTCTATAAACTCATTTATACTTCCGTTTATTCTCTAAGGATAATTCAAGACATAGCAAACAACTTCTGTTTGATACACTTCTTACCCCCTCAGTTGCTGTGTTTTCTTCAGGTATTTTCTCTTGGAAATACTTGCCGTTACCAACAGCTAAGAGGAGCAGCTATGATTCCAGAAGCAGTGGTGGCATTCAAGTCTCCGAAATCTCTTATGTAGCACTGTCCATGCTCTGAATGTTCACAGGTTACAAGAGAAGATCTTAGTGGAAAAGGAATAAAAATAAAAATTCTTATAGGCAGGAACAGAATTTCTGGAGGAAAATATTAATTCATTAAAGAATGAATGTTTACCTTCATAATGGACAGATTTTTTAAAAAAAATTCTCTTCAAACATTCTTATTCTATGTACACTTTGACAACATACTAAAAAATGTCTTAAAACCACAGATCTAATCAAAAACTTCAAGAGCTGAGAGTTGATGGCATGCTGCACTTGCTGTTTTGATGAGTTTACACTCCATGAAGAGGAAGGAAACATCCCCCTGCACAGCATATGGCATCACTACAGGAGATAGCAACAAGAAACGACCTTCAAGGGACCATCTGCCAGTTCTGCTCCAGTCACACCTCCTCCTTGCCCACAACATGACCCTTATACCAAGGAGACCAGCAAAGGATGCACATGGGAAACATCCTAAACAGTTAAAGCTCATGCTAGGCTTGCATCATTCACTTCACCTTTGTTAGACTTCTTCCCATCAAATGCCAAGAGCATTTAACCTTTAACACTGTTGTCCAGAAGCATCTGAACACACCACTGAAACCATGGCCCAGAGGTGGTTATCTATTCCTCACTGCTTCCACACCTTCAAACATTGTTTCAAAGAACAACAAAGGGAGGAAACTGCTAAGACAAAATGTGATCTTTATGGCAGATGGTACCACAGGATAAATGGCTGTCGATCTGCTGTAAATAATTCATCATTGTCAAGTGTGTGGTGCACCAGTCATCACAACAGAAGTATGTGATACTAAGAAGAATATAACATTTGTCACAGAAGTACCATAGACTTCATAGGGCTTTCTTTTCAACCCAAATTAGATGCAAGACTATGAGAGACAAAACCAAGTAAGACTTGAAAGTGCATAGGAACAACATCCTTAAACACACACCTTCTTTACGCACACATTTCTCTACCAGCTGTCTGATCCTCATAACCAGAGGCAAATAAACTTAGTGGCACTGATTGTCCATTCACTTACTTGTGAGAAGGTGAACAAAGGATGAGAGTAATGGGCAAAAGCCTAGTTCTTTTTCTCCCTGGAGCCTCCAGTGTGGTAGCCAGGGCATGTTGTATTCCACAGGTTCACAGGTTATTCTGAGTTGGAAGAGACCCACAGGATCATCTAGTCCAACTCCCAAGCAAATGCTCACCCAGGGATCANACCAGCAAGTTATAACACATTGTCGTGGTTTGACCCTAGCTGGGTGCCAGAGATTCACCCACAACCTCTCCTTCACTTCATTCCACCCCCTCCATACAAACAGGAAGAGGGAGGAAAAGGAAAAAAAAAACTGAAAAGGTTTATCACACAAGTGGGGAATATAAAGGATTTCTTTATTTCTAACAAGATCAAAGCTTAATGTGAGAAACATCATTTTAAAGGCAACCTTCTTCCCCCACTCCTTCTTCATACAACAGATCTCATATTCCCTTTTTTCCTCCAGGAGACAAAGGGGGAACAGGAGTAGGGGAAAGCCAGGCAGTTCGTATTTTCTGACCAGTTCAGAGTTGGAAGTCATCTCCCTGCCCTTTATAAAGTCCCCTTTCCCTCACGAGTGAAAAGCCTTTCATGACCCTTTCCCAGCGTGAGTCTGGACCCAGGGTTGACAGCTCTTCCATTCTCTATTGCCCAAGAGTCACAGCACAGGATGCAGTCTTTTAAGCACTGGCTGCACTGCTTCATTCGTGAGCCCATCCCAAAGTACACAGATCAGATCCTACCAAGTACAGTTCTGTCACACAGCGTGGACTCCTCCTCCACGGGCTACAACGTCTTTCCTAGGATATCTGCTCCAAGTATGTGGGCTTCAACATGTCTGCAGCCTTCCAGCATCCTCCTACTCCAGTGTGGGCTCACAGGTGGATTTCTGCATCTCTGCTCTCTCTCTATTCCATGGGCTGCAGGCAGACAGTCTGCTTCACCATAGTCCATTCCACAAGCAGCAGCAAGACGCCTGGAACACTTCCTCCCCCTCCTCCGGCTGCCCTGGCCTTGGTGCCTTCATGGCTGTTCATCCTCTCACAGGCTCTTCTGTGGCCATCTTCCTGCTGTTTCTAATTTTTTTTTCTTTTCCTTTCTTAAATATGTTATCACAGAGGCGCCTCTATCTCTCCGACTGGCCTGACCTTGGCCAGCAGCTGGCCCAGCCAGAAACTGGCTGGCATTACCTCTGATAGTTAGCCCCCGCCGCTGCCAGAAGAAAAAAACCCCACATTCAAACCAGCACACAAATGTCCCAGAAAAAAAATGAAGTACTATACACAAGGTACTATACAGAATTACAACTCATAGCAAAAAGCCTGGGACAGTGAAGCTCATGCCACAATGCTCTACCACAGTGTTCAATCTCCTATTTTGGGGGTCATATGTGAACAGGTTGGGAAACAGGTAGTCAGCAAAGTGGAAGATGCATTTCTGAATATTGTCCTCATGATGTAGCTGCATTTCCCTTAGATGACTCTGGGGGGATGAGAAATATTATTACCAAATTACGAGGAAGACCAGCAAAACTAGAAACAGCATTACCTGATGCACGAGGGAAAATCCAAGGAAAGAACACAGAGTTACTTGTTCCAAACACTTTCTCCCCAGTAACTACATAGAGAGAAGAGGCTGCTTGACCTGAAATGATGGTTTGAGTCATCTACTAATCCTTCCATAAAAGAACCCCTAATCCATTTTAGGCCCTGAATAGCAGTTCCAAATAAATCCTCAGGGTTCTCCTTCCTTTACATCTCTTACAAAATATACAAAGTTGTTACAGCTCCCAGCTCAAGAGTATAGTTGTTTTCCTCAAGAGAATTTTTTTTAATCCCTTGAGCTTCTGGCTGATGCTTGTGCATTCCAAGCAACAGTGAGTAATGCTTCTCTAGCAGCCATAATGAATGGGTCACAGGACCAGCCCAAAGGGTCTCTAACACCTGCCCTAGGCAGACACGTTTCCTTGAATAGCAGGCATAGATGAGGTATCAGTGCTCTTCCAACACATAGAAATAGCAGGTAGACCTGAGATGTGAGATGAATGTAGCCCTCATTCAAATTAAAAAACGCTTGTGGAAAATACTCTCAACATCCCTCCCACCCCCTTTTTTCCCCTTCTTGTCACTTCTCTCTCATTTTTGCTTATTTTACTCACATTACAGCTGTAGCCATGTAAATGACAGGCTGTGGCCTAGCATCATGTGACATATCATCCTACATCAACTCTGAAAAATGGAGATGTTGTCAACTGTCTGGTTCTCCTCACATTCACTGTCAGCATCAGTGCATTCAGGCAGCATGTCACAGCCATCTGAACAAGATGAATACAGCACTGTGAACATCAGCCTGGGAACCAAGTCAATCAAACATGTGACCACAACCACACAGAAGCATTTGTGCTGAGAAACTGCCACAGAGAAAGGGTTTCTAGTGCCCTGCTATGTACTGCCGCTGGTAGGTTTTGATTAAAATATCTGCTTGAGCTAGTTGAAAAACAAAGAGGGATTTTTATGGTGAGGCTTTTCATACAGAAGCTCGTAAAGAAAATCTCGGCAGCCCCTGGGATTAAAGACAACCTTAGCAAGGACTACAGCTGTCAGGGACGAGTCTCACTGTTCCTAATCTCACTGTTCCTAATCTCACTGACACTCCTGCTGTGAAGCAAGGGTATTGACTCTCCTGTGCTGCCCACATGCCTCTAACAGAGTGTCCAAGGAAATAATGTTGTCTCCTTTCCCTTATCTCATCTATCTGAAGGTTGTGTACCCCTTATCAAGGCACCTTGCAATAAGGGCCTTTCCCATGTAACATGAAGATACACAGTGAAAAATTGTAAAGGGCATGAAATGGGAAAATGAATGTTGCTCCTCTTCCACTGTATTTCATCAGAAAATATCCATAGCTTTTCCTTTTTCTCCTATCTAATCACAAATATATGCAGGTCTTTATGTGTATCTCTTATAAAATGTGTGTATTCTGTTGCCTGCTACAGACAGGTTGGTCTCAGAACTACAATCATTACACAAACAAGCAGGGAACCGTTAACCTGTTGCGCTTGTTCTCAAATTGTTTTCAACATCAAAAAAACTATAGCAGTGCCCTGGAAAAACAACAGAAATGCCTTTAGCAATGCAGTGATAAAAAGCAGAATTCACCTAGAATGGCAACAGGTTAGGTAACAGGTTTGGCTAGGTTAGGTAATAGGTGATAGGTTGGACTCGATGATCTCTATGGTCTTTTCCAACCTTATTGATTCTGTGATTCTGCGATTCTGTGATTCTGTGAACCTGCCCTTATAGGTAAATTTTTGAGCACTGTCCCAAACCAAAAAATGTGCAGTACATTAATATAAACATAAAAACATCATGAAAAATGCAGCAATGACTTTGCAGCAATCAGAGAACAGTCTTATTCAAAGAGAACAGGATTTCAGCTGACAAAAGATGACTGTCTCATCCAAGATGGGAGGTTCTCCAACCAGAAGACCCATTTGCATTTTAAGTGGAAATCTGGACTCTCTCTTCCATCTAACTCAAATCTTGAATCTCTTTATGGGGGTGCCGGAACTTCTGCTACATTGTCATACTACCTACAGTTCGGAGGTAAGGGAAAGGAACTCTCTGTTACTGAAGGACTTCTGGCTTTGCCTTTGTAACAGAAAGGTATGGGCTAAACTGTGAGGGAAAATTGCATAGCAGGCCATTAACTGTAAAGTGACTTCCTGATATCCAGAACTCCATCTCTCAGTTTTGCTTAGACCACCATGAAGTGTATTCTCATGAATGAGAGTACCATCTCATTCTGTGCATTATCTGAAAATGAAAATTTACCAGAGTAATTTTCAGATGAGTAAATCACCTGCACAGCTACACTCCTATACATGGACACACTCAGAATGGGAGCAGATGAATAACCATTGCCTTCCATAAGGATCCCTCCATGACTGCCCTAATGTGGCTCTTGACAAAAGGATAATGTTCCTTGCCTCCTAGACATAGAATGTGCCTGCAACTGAGCTAGACAATGTATCTGGAATATGATACTCATTACTGAAAGCAGCAAAATTCAATACAGTTTACTTAAATTAGTATAAATGTTCTTCAAATTCCAAAAGACAACAACTATAATTCCTGCAGATTTTTCTACAGTCCTCCCACACAGCAGGGACAGCCCTATAGAGAAGTTATGTTCACATGCAACTGTGGATATGAAAAAAATGAAGACCCTATTTCTGTACCAAACAGTACAAACTCCTACTGTCCTGCACTAACAAGGGCTTCAAAACAGCTCAGCATTAGTGGAGGGGAACTAGAAACTGAAATAGGTCAGAGCTCGGGAGGGGGAAAAAATAAATTTTGGAAGTTTCTTCAGTTTTATATCACAGCCCATGCTCCTGTCACATGCATATGAGAAAATAAGCTGTTAAGGTTAAGACAGTACTTGATTCTGCTAATATCCAGACTTAGTCCACTTGTGAGATAAAAAATTCATTTTATTTCATGAAAGGGAGAGAAAAAAATTAGGTTTTCCTTTCTACCAATCATGTTTTTAAGAGTGACCATCCTGGTTTCAGCTGGGATAGACTTAATTTCTTCTCAGTAGTTGTTACAGTGCTGTGGTTTGAAATCGAATGAAAATTGTGTTGATCACTCAATGATGCTTGGGATTTTTGTTAAGTCATGTGTATTCTAAGTCAAGGAGGTGCACAAAAGAACCTGTGAGGAAACATACTTGGGATAGGTGACCTAAACTGACCAGAAGGATATTCCACACCACAGAACATGATGCCCTGTATATAAACTTGGGGAATTATCCAGAGCAGGGGCCAATGAGGATTCAGGAAGAGCATTGGTCAGCGGATGGTGAGTAATGGTATTGTGCTTCACTTGTTTTTTCCCTATTATAATTATAATTATAATTTACCATTACTCCTGTATTGTTGTTTTATTTTCGATTATTAAACTGTTTTTCCTCTCAACCTACAAGTTTTACTTTGATTCTCCTCCCCATTCCACTGGGTTCGGGTGGGAGAGAAAGGGATTGAACAAGTGGCCGTGTGGTGGTTTCCAGCTGGACTTAAACCAATGACAGTAATGCGGGAAACCTGCAAGAGATTTTACTTTTTGTTTAAGAAAACTGTTTTATCTATCAACATTTCAGAATAATCTACATTAAAAGAACTAATTCTTCCTGACTTTTTCTTTGCAATGAGGCACAGTTACCTGACATGTTATCAAGTTGATGGATATTTTGTAAAAGTTAGATTTCATTTTAAAATGCAAGCTCTGTGCTGCCAGCATTTGAGTAATGTGCTGGCTCATTAACAGATCTCTTTGTACGAGAAGAGGTAGAAGATTATCCCCAAGCTCATGTCTTCCAGCCAAACAGACACATTATTCTTGCTATTCTCAAAGTTCTGAATGGTCATTTACAGTAAAGGCAACAGCTTTCATTGGAAAACAAGTGACTTGCCAAGAAATGATGAATTAAAAAAAAAAATAAAAAATAAAAAAAAAAAAAGAGAAGCAGATCTATTGAAAATCTCCAAAAGATGAAGCTTTGACAAGGAACAAACTTGAGAAACACTGTAACTTACCATCTATCTATCTCATACCTCAGTAGTTCTGCTATTCCCTTAGAATTCTACCAAGACGAATACAGAAATGTGACAGAAGTGTAGGTGTCAGAAGGCAACTTGACTGGGGGCAGGGAATGGAGGTGCAAACAAAGCTATAAAATGTGATAAAGGTATGGTGCCAAGTAATGCAGTATTAAGATGGGCTGACATTACTAAAACAGATATAATTCTTGGCCTTATTTGATGGAGCTTATTCACTGTGTTCATCACTTCTTATCCAAGCTGTCAGGAACATTGTAGCACTTATCATACACAATATTAACAAAAAACACACCTTTGAAAACTGTGTTAAACAAACTGAGATAATTCATGACAGAGTTGCTAAACTCACAGGAAATGGATTTGTTTTCTGACCACCGAGCCAAAATCTTGAAGATTTTTCATGACAGGCGCTCCTCATATAACCATTGCTTATGTTTTTCGCATCAAGAATCTTTCTCAAATCTCTGTCTTGTGGGGTAACTGCCAAGAAAGTAGACAATTTCAAATTTTTCAAATCTCAAGTGTTAACTGGTGGGTAAAATGGAATTTAATGGGTCATCCATGTGCCATGTCAGCACTCTAGTCAACAAGAATTCATACCTAATAGACCAAAACCCTTTAGGATATGTGTTCACATTCTTTTAAATTAACATTGCATATAAACCGTTGTACATAACAACTCTGGGAAACCATTGTGATATAAGAACAGGATTGAAGCCAGTCTCAGCTGTCATTACTGCACTAGAATAGCATAAGCACAACATCCAGTATGAAGTCTGATCACATCTGTTTGACAGCTGGATGCAGAGAGCATATCTCTCATCATTTACATCTCTGATTGGACATCAGACTTCTGTCAATGTTAGCAGAGTCAGACCAACATATAGCCACAGTGAGGAAGAAAAAGGAATCAATTTGCATTCCAGAGTACTTGGATAAAGAAAGTAGATCTGGTCAACAGATAACTAATTCAAAACTAAGTCATTAAACAAGTTAGCTCTGATATTATTCAGCGAGTTGCATTATTCATTGTGTGCAGATAATTGCCAGGTCATTTGTAAAATACTTCTTGCTCATGATTATTTCACAAATATTCATTTCTTCAGAAAAAGTTTCAGTCACCCAATAAGGAAACAGGGGGAAAAAATGGATATGAACTGGATAATCTATTATATATCACAAGCATTGTCTTGCTGAAGTGAACCTGTCATGAATAATCCATAGACCAAAACAGATGCACCTAATACTTACAACCAACACAGCCAGAGATAACAGGCTTGGTCTACAAACAATAGAAAGTAGGTTATTTATTGTATAATTTATTTGCCACAAATAATTCAGGGAGCTGATCTCCTTCCCAGAACACTGTTAAAATAATGTCTATTTTGAAGGCAGCAAAATCATGTAAAGTTAAAGAACACATTAATTAGATACATTTTGTAACAACTGTAAGAACTTGAAGGTTTACTTCAGAGTAAAAAAATTATCTATTTGTAGACTCTATATTGCTCCTTCTTCTAGGTGATAGAGAAGTGATATTCAAAACAGTGTCAGTAGAATCATAAATTTGATGAGACCACCATTACCATGGCTAAAAAAAAAATCCCTCTATTCAGCATCAGCCTCAAGGCATCAATAGTTACTTTGCTAGGTGCACAAGACCATTTGAGTGCTACCTTCCATAAGATAGTTTCAGGAGTTATTATGTTATCAAGAGAGAGTGTCAGGGAAAATCAGTAGTGAAAAATCTAAATACTGCATCTAATAATGCTTCACCATTATGAATACTGTTTTAAGGATGCAATTTTGCTACCTCCAGCTGCAACCTCCTCAAATGCCGAAGATTAATAAGAATCAAGTGTTATTTGCTCTTGAACGGGAGACTCCTTGTGAGAAATAAGAACTAAAACAACACAGGGCAAATGACTATGATATTTTTTGCCATGGAATTCTTATCACCCTTTGAAATTTTCCTCTTGAACTGCCAAATTTAGATATTACTTTAATGAATCAGTTGTCAGAAAAAATGGCCTTAGTTTGCTTATTTTCACCTATTTTACCATTAGAGTACCTCCTTAAAAAACAGCCTTAATTTTTTTTAGAATTTGAATGAATAGGGTTGCTGGAGATAGATGGAGATGATGGAGATGGCAAAAAGCTTCCCACATTAAAGCAGGCAATATGGCCTGGACTTCAGATTCCACTAAAACACTTCTCATCAACAAAGTAATAAAAAATATGGAGGAATATGTTCTAAATCAGACCACTCTCATTTGCCTCCTTCTTGTCTTTTAGTATCTCAATTTACAAATTTTGTAAACTTCATGCCTGAAATTCATGGGCAGTTGGGGATAACCATTAAAGGGAGCTGTACTAAACTAAAACCAAGTAGCTGCAAATGTTAGGAGGGGACTGAAGCCTTAATCCTGCAACACCCTACTCTGAGAAATGGATAATAATGTATCTTAACTTCATGTAAAATTTTACATGAGGAACAGCTTGAAGAATTTATGCATATTTTGCAGTTCTCTGGAGTGTTTTCTCATGAAAACCAGGTATGCAAATCGTCTTTTGGATCTTTTCACGGTAGACGATAAAGGGAAATAATTTTCAAGGACAGAAATGGCAAGTGCCTGGTGCCCAACAATCATCTTCAAAACACTTGAGGGACCAAGGCAAGGCTATTCACCCACTGTTATGTACAAGGAAAAAAGAGTGTAATCACTTTGCATAGCTTCCCTCAGGAGGTTGGGGAAAAACAGAAATAAATCTGAGGTCACTGCAGGCTAACACGGCAATTACCTTACCCTCCTTTTTCCCAAGGGTTGTCCCCTGTGCTTTTATGAGTTTCAGAAGAGTACTCAGCAGATGCTTAACTTCCAAAATAAAGGCTTATATCAAGAGTTTGCACACAGGCCAACTTCACCATTTAGAGGACAAGGACATGTTAAAGCATTTCCCTGATTCAGGGCTTGGATGAATAGACAGATCTTCAGATTTTTTTCCAAGTCTCTTATTACTCTGCTGAAATACTCAGCAACTTAATTCATATGATGTACATTAAATGTTATACTATCTGCTCATAAGTACCTCTTCTACTTTTGGCCTAGCTTCTTCTGTTAACATTTTTAGAGTTTCAAAAAAAATTGCAAAATATGTCCATCTTCTAAATGTATTTATTTATATATTTATTTATTTAAAATTCCATTTTTCATATTTGCCTCCAAATTATGTCTCCTTGGATTATATGAGTCATGTCCATAGCAATTAATATCTGGAAATAATGCAGTGTAACGTAACAATATGAAGATACAAAAGCCACATGTTAAAAAACCCTTCTGGTGAACAGCCAGCTAGTAGTACAACATTCTCAATATTCTCAAATATATGCACAATTCAGATTGGTAGTTTTACAAGAAATATAATACAGTATTTTGGCCTAAAGTACTTTTAATGTTTTCTGGTCCCAACCATAATTGTGTCTTCTTATATTTTGTTTTAATTTCAGACCTATACAGTGCTTTTTATATACAGGGAGAAATAAAATACAAAGGGAAAGAGGAATTAATATGATTCATTAATATGAAATACACATTAATCATTAGCCAGGCATTCTGCATTCATCACTTACCGGAAGGCTCATCATTCAAACCATTTTTGGTGCCAAAGTTAATTGCCTGATTGTCATGGTTTGGGTTCTTTTTTTCCTCCGGCAGTGAGGGGGTTAATAGCTTCTGCCTGGGCCTCCGTCGCTGCAATGGAGATCAAGGTCATGAGCAGAAGGAGATGGAGACGCCTCTGTGAACAACATATTTGAGAAAGGGAAAAAAAAAACCTAGTAACAGAAAGTAGATGGCCAGATCAGGACATGTATAAGAAGCTATGAAGGCCCTACCAGGCCTACCAGAGAAGGGGTTGAAAGGATTCCAGGCATCTTGCTGCTGCTTGTAGAATGGACCATAGTGAAGCAGACTGTCTGCCTGCGGGCCTATGGAATGGAGAGAGAGGGGCCAGCGATGCAGAATCCACCTGAGGCCACGACTGAAGACGGAGGATCATGCTGCAAAAGCTGCAGATGTTGTGAGAGCCCAGAAACACAGAGACAGAGCTGAGCTCGGCAGAGATCCTTCGGACAGATGTTTTGTGACAGAATTGCATTGTGGTAGGATCTGATCTATGTACTTTGGGATGGGCTCATAATGACGCAGCGAAGCCAGTACTTAAAAAACTGCATCCTGTTCTGTGACTCTCGGATAACAGAGAATGGAAGAGCTGTTGTCCCTGGGTTGAGATCTCACTTGGGAAAGTGTCATGAAAGACTTCTCCTCTCATGAGAGAGAGAGAGAGAGAGGACTTTATGGAAGGGCAGAGAGATGGTTCCTACCCTAAACCTGGTCAGAAATTCCAACAAGCCTGGTTTTACCCCTATCCCTGTTCCTCCGTTTTTCACCTAGAAGAAAAAGGGAATATGAGATTTCTTGTAAGAGAAGGAGGGGTGTGGGGAAAAGTTGCCTTTAAAATGATGCTTCTCACATTAAGCTCTGATTTTGTTAGTTAATAATAAATCCTTTATACTTCTCACTTGTAACTTGCCTTGTTTTGCCTGTGATAAGTTTTTTCCAGTTTTTTTTCCTCCGGGAGAGGTTGCAGGTGAATCTCTGGCATCCAGCTAGGGTCAAACCATGACACTGATCACAGAATCACATAATCAGCAAGGTTGGAAAAGACCGTAGAGATCATCGGGTCCAACCTATCTTCCTCCCCACTGAAATCAACAAGACAACAACTTTCATAGACACACATTTTGCCAGATATATGCCCCTTCATGGCAGCTGAAGAGCTACTCCCTTGTTGTTCCTCAATTTCCAAATAAAATACATTTAAGAACTCTATTTTTTCAAGATGACATCTGTACGCTCACCTCTTTAGTAACTGTTTTAACCTATACCAATTGTTTCATCACTGAAGATACCGAGAATATTGTAAGGTTTTCTCTGTAAATCACTATTTGCTCTTCTGTTTTACTTTCAAATGTGCAAGCACTACAAATACAATATTTATATCAACATATGAGTTTAATGTTCTCCTACTACTGAAACCACTACTTTGAATATCACCACAGAGTAAAAAATAACATACACTTTCATCAGGAAGGCTGCTCAGTAGGACAGTACATCATAGACAATACTTACAATGCATCACCTATCATAGCATCTGCTATGTGTTGCTTTGCTTTACCCATTAGACTGCTGATTTCAGACCCAAATTCTCCTGGTGCTCAAACCTTACTTCTGAAATAAGAGTCAAGCATTTTTACCTCCTTCAACAAATGCCAGCATGTACAGGAAAGCACTTGTGGGAATTTGTAAAGCCATAAGCATCTTGGTCCTGGCCAAACCTAGAAGTTCACGGAAGACTAGGGTTCACTGCAAACCAGAGCTTGCACAGCAGCTACGCATTCAGTATAGTGACTTGGACGGACTTGGAAAACAACTGGACAACAGGCAGATCTATGTGATTTAGATACACAAGCATATTTCTTTTAAGTTATTATGCTACATGCATCAGCGAGCAAAATAATCACGCAATTCATCTCTGCATCACAGAGGTTTTCCCTTCCCCCCCCACAGTACACACTTATCACTAAAATGGTCACCACAACATTTTTGTCACTGAAACATTACTAGAAAATTGTCACTAACTCTTTTTTCGTCTTTCAGAAGAAATGTTTCCCCGTTATTTTATTTTAAATGTTCACGTAATTTTGAAGCAATTTTCTAAAATCACTGACAATTTTATTTCACTAGAAGCAATCTTTTCTTAGCCACCACTAAATAAGAATGTAACCCCTGCTGTTTCCTGTGAATTGGCATTTTCAAAAGTTGAAAATTATTCAAAAATTGTTTGGAGTCCAGTTTTTAGTGAAACACAGCACGGAAAAGTTCATTGGAGATGTATCCATTTCAAATAATGTGTATTGTGTTATTACAAAAAAAAAATAATCTGCACTGTCTGATTGTCTAGTTAAACCTGCGATAATTTCTATTAAGAGCTTCTGAATGTGCTAATGTACTTCAATTCCCTCGAATTCTATGGGAGTAACATACTTCAGCATCTCACAAGGAGGTAACTGCTACCACATGACTGGATTTTCAAAGGACACAGTTTCTCAAACTACCTTTGTCTTGAAAGAATTCAATTTAGTCAGCCCCAAAGCCTGTCTCAGTCATACAATACATGTTTACGATACAGCTATTTCTCCCATTGTCCAGTGCACAACTTTCAAAAACAGCTATTATGACTGCCTCTGTAGTCCCCAGTCTCTTTAATTTGCAAAAATGCTCATCTCTTTATTGAAATGTCACAGAGGACTTGACCATTGTATGTTAGGGAGTCTATCTAAAGTTATAAGTGAAAACAAAGAAAAATGCAGATTTCTGACCAAAAAATAAGCATGCTATGGGTTGCACAGTGTAAGAGGTTTGAAGAATTCAAGCCAAGTTAGAAGGTTCTGGATTTCAAACAATGAAAACAACAATAAAAATCACAGAAACTGTATTGACTAAATTAATTTTCTTGTAAAACTGTCACAGTTACAGATGGTAGCAATCTGGAAATAGCTGCAAAGAGAAAATAATTACAAAAGGATGAAAACATATTAATGCTCAACCGTACTTACTCTTTGGGAAAGCATATTCTGATATATTCCGGCTGTCCTTAATTCATCATCAAATTGCATTAAGCACCCACTTTTACAAACAAAAACACTGCCTCAGTTGTTGAAATCCTCTATTTAGTAATCTATGCAGGATGAAATGTTGAAAACGTTTTCTAAAGTCCTGGCTCCTGAATCTGTCCTCAAAGCTGTCTTTGTCTGTATTATCATACATCTGCAGGCTTTAATCAAAGGTCATTAGATTTACCATTTCTGTCAAACATCCTAACATCATTCCTTCCAAGGAAAGATCTACTATTTTAGAACTTGCAAGGAAATGCCATTTAATCTGAAATTATTCAAAAATAAAATGTCACACCAAGGATGAAAGGCAAGAAAAGTAAAACTTGGAGTATTCTTGAAAGTGGGTGTTAGTACGGCTTAAGAACCTGAAAAATAGCAGAGAAGGTTTAGCCAAAAACCCAGTCAGCAGGCATTAAGCCCCCATGATACCCATGTCCTTTTTCAGCACCCACAACCAAGCAGTGCTCCATGAAACACTGCTCAGCTGGCTGCATAAGATGATCAAGTACCTTGCCGTCAAAAATCACCTAGGTCGCCAGTGACCTCTACCTCAGGTGCTCACAATTGCACACATGGGCTAGAAATTAACCCCAAGCCATTTGAGAAGTCCAATACAGCAGGTGTGCTAAAGCTTGTGGATCATCCAGGTTGCAGGGTGGAGCACCTCAGAAGTGTGTGCCCTTGCCAGGAGGCAGACAGCAGTACTTCATGCAGGTACTTGTATAGGCAGCCTCCAGGTAATTCCATGTAATTCTCTTGGAATTGCAGCTTCTCATGAGGTGACACAGCTACCTAACGTCCCTTGCCGAGACAACCCAACAAGCCCTGAACAAGGATAAACAAAGGTTTCCAGAAACAGCACATTACTAATGATATTGGGGCTATTTACTCTCTGTTCCTACAGATGACTGCAAAGTGACCATAGCAAATTGCACTAAGTAACATCCTACTGCCCAGGCTGGTAAAAGCAAACAGTACCACTGTACAGATCTGTCTCTCTACATGTGAAAATAAAATTCACACACACACTGTCATGTTTTGGGTTTTTTCTGCTCAGACCATAAACTGATCTACTTTAGACAGTGACCCAAATAGACTAAATGCATTGTGGACCCACCAATACCCTGCTCCATTTAGCTTAGTCATAAAGCTAGGAACCACAGCAGGCAAGTTCCTCATCTTTCTCAGTGCTGTTTGCAACACCAGACATCATCAAAAACAGAAATGATAGAACAAAACTTAGTACAGGATTCAGGCTTGTAGAAAACGCACAGCAGAGCCCTTTGAGTGATGTGGTCAAAGAAAAGCAATTCCATCCTCCATAAGGGGTACAATTATAGTTTTGTGAAGAGGTACGTTAAGGGATGAAGTTTGAGCACACTTGCAGCATATTGCAGGTTTTCCAGCTGTCCAGGCATCACAGGACTAAGACAGATGTTTACATGCGAAGAAGCTCAGCTTTCTTTACAAGCAATGTACATTCAGAAGACCTGCTAAACACTGGATGCCTTTATGCCACTGCCAAGCAGCCATAATGAATGAAGCACTCCTCGATCCCAGCTAAGATCAAAACATTATTGGTGAAGAAAAAGAAAGGTCCTTCTGTATTAAATAAACCAAAGCTTCTGCATTGCCAAACAGACCTTTGAGGAGTTCAAGTGGAGTCTGACAGGGACATGATAGAGAACACAATAGTCCCTCTTCTGCAGAAGCAAAAGAAGAGTGCTCTCCTTCTTTCCAGGCCTGAAAAAGCAGTGTTACCCTCAACTTCCATATTGTCTCAGCTGCTGTTATAAAACCTTTCATCTGCTTCACCCACAGACTCAGTCATCTTACTATGCTTAATCTATGCAGGCATTCACACTGTTACTGGAAATTAGTGTTCATTTCTGAAACTCTTCAAAGGCAAAAAGTAATGAATGTTTTATTCTCAGAATCCCTGTGAATACATGTCCCTGTTACTTAACTTTTTGCTCCATATTATGTTGAGAAGATGAGATCATGCTGATAGACTCTTATCCTGATAGTCTAACTGAACTGAGATCTGGCTTTCTGAAAATCAGAAAAATGGGTTATAATTAGAATAATATTTGCAACTATGCAATGACATAGTTGAATGATATTTGTTAATTTTCTCTAGAGTTTGTGATCAAGTGTATGCACCACACTGTACAGAATATTCACAACTTCAGTTACATTCAGTTTATTTATGAAAGGGTTTGTTTTCCTTGCATTAGACAACAGAATTTCATTGTGACAGGAAAGTTTTAGTTTCTTTTATGGTTACTTGGTCAGAGACAGTGTGTCGGTTAATGGATCTTCCCACAAAAGCTAAATAGCTTTAGCCACTGCAAAAACAAACCTGAAGAACTGTCATATCCTAAACTGCAAAGGGCTCCTTAGTGTTGTTGTCCTAAACTGGGAAGAATCTTAGCTATGTAAATACTACTTCTGAAGAAGATTGGATAAATGGATAAATTGGACGAATGGATAACAAGGTCCTGTCATGATGAGCTCATAAATGGAGGTTTTCTGGGGTTTGCTGTTTGGTTCTTTGTTTGTTTGTTTTTAAAAAGGGTACCAGATCATTAGTTTACCCAGAGCTAACTGTAGCTTAGGTTCCTGCTGCTATTTCCCAGCTGGCACTGGGGTTCTCAGAACATCATCATTCTCTCACTACATTTTTACTGTATTTGTGTAGTATTTCCATTTACTTCAGTTGATCAAGAAGTAAATGAAAAGTTCAGTCTTTTGCTACTAATAAAAAAAAAGGACATTTAAAAAAAAAAGAAAAAGGTAGCAATTGATCTCACAGTTACCTAAGGCATTTAATTGTCAACATTAAATGAACATTAAATTTACTCTTTCTTTAAGGAAAACTTAGACTAGACATTTATGCTAGGCTTTGTAATACCTGCCAAACCTACTCAGCATCAACAGCAATAACCATGCCAAAGTTCTACGGGAGAATGGCGAGTTGAATAAGCCTCTTTTCAAGTAAGTTCTGTCTGCAGAGTTACACCTGAAACGTTACTCTTTTCCAGGTTTAAAAAATGCAAATGTGAAGCTTTCTGGTTATTTCTTCCATATACTCTTCCTCATTCATTAAGTTCACAAGAGATGCAGGAAATATAGAAGCGAATAAACAAAATTTTTTTAGGGAAAAGTAAGTAACAGCCCATGAGATACCACCCTCTCATTTAAGCAGCATGATGAGTATCTGAAGCTATGGAACTAAAAGGTCACTTCTTTTTTAAAATCACAGTGGTGAAGTGGTGTGTTCAGAAGATCCTTTTTCTTACAGTAGCCTATTTCCCCAGGCCAGGGAACCTACTTACGAAAGGCTTGTCCCATATATGTAGTCATGCTTTTAAACACACTTGAAGAAACAAATTCAATTAATGACAATACAGAATCCTTGAGTGGAATTTGAAATGCTTGCTTAAATTCTAGTGAATTTTAGAGTTATGACAGTGGTGCCGTTTAAGAGTTGGACTCGATGATCCTTGTGGGTCCCTTCCAACTCTGAATACTCTGTGATGCTGTGATTCTGTTAATTGGAAGGAGGTTAGCTGGCACAAGATCGAGCAATACACCAAGAGTTTCAAATGTGGCGTATGGTAGTACTAACTTTTGCAAGAGTTCAGTTCCCTGCAGTAACTGTCTTTAAAAAGATACACCTAAAAAATGAGAAAAAAGCATTCTTTTAAAAGTTCTACTACTTTTAACTACTGCTACTGCTTTTAAACCCTTTAAAAGAAGACTTAAAAGTACAACTAAGCTCATAACAGGGATTTGTTTCAAACAAATAGATAAATATGATTTGAATGTTGAAAAACCAAGAAAGCTCCTTCTGCTGAATGGATAAAGTCAATTTAACCAGGCAAGACCTAAGTTGGATTCTCTCTCTCCCTAAATAATGCAAATACCATACCTCTAACATTCATCAGAATATATGTAGGCACTAACATCCCTCAATTCCAGGTGGTACAAAGTTAACTTTTACTGTCATGCCAGAAGTTATAGTCATACCAAGAAGTGCTAGTTACTGACTTATCTTCCACTTGAGAAGGAAAATTCAGCTTGAAATTTCATCATCCTCAAGACCTTTTATTTTTTTAAAGTTAATCAATGTTTGTGCTCAAAAAAACCCCAAAAATACTTTCCTCTGCTCATGGGATGGAGCAACCCCAGATGTGCATGCAGACTGGGGAATGAGATGCTGGAAAACAGTGCCACAGAAAGGGACCTGGGGATCCTGGTCAACAGAAAGTTGAATATGAGTCAGCAGTGCCCTGGCAGCCAGGAGAGCCAAGCGTGTCCGGGGGGGCATCAGGCAAAGCATCACCAGCCTGTCGAGGGAGGGGATTGTCCTGCTCTGCTCTGCACTAGTGTGGCCTCACCTTGAATATTGTGTGCAGTTTTGGGCACCACAATATAAGAAAGATATTAAGTTCATAGAGTGTGTCTGATGGAGTGCAGTGAAGATGACAAAGGGCACGGATGGGAAGCCATATGAGGAACAGCTGAGGTCACTTGGTCTGTTCTGCCTGGAGAAGAGGAGACTGAGGGGGGAGCTCATTGCAATCTACGGCTTCCTTGTGGGGGGAATGGGAGGGACAGACACTGATGTCTTCTCTTTGGTGACCAGTGACAGAACACAAGTGAATTGCCTGAAGCTGTGTCTGGAGAGGTTTAGGTTGGATATTAGAAAAAGAGTCTTCGCCCAGAGGGTGGTTGGGTGTTGGAAAAGGCTCCCCAGGGAAAGTGGTCACAGCACCAAGACTGACAGAGTCCAAGAAGCATTTGGACAATACTCTTGGGCACATAGTGCGACTCCTACGAATGGTCCTGTACAGGGCTAAGAGTTGGATTTAATAATCCTTGTGGTCCCATTCCAACTCATCATACTCTGTGATTCTGTGATATTACCTTAAGATAATCTTTGAACGTTTGTAATCTTTAAAGCAAAACCCTTTGGGTATAGGAACACAAAAAGATTTAAAGTAAGTTTCTCTTCCCAATCTATTTGTACCTGTCTTGCTAATCACAATGCATCAACCAAGCCCACATTCTGAATTTAAATTTGTAATGCTCAGTTCACCAGAGGGATTTACCTTTGCATGTAGTAAAGAGACCCAGTTCAGATACATCTTAATGCCTGAATTGTTTTCAGAAAAACTGATTATGCAAATGAAGATGAATAGCATTAAGAAACATATCCCTAAGTTCCAAGTTGTAGCAGGAAAAGGTTGGTTTAGTACGTGTCCCTTTATCCATAGTTGAGCAGTATCAGATACCGTGGGCTTGTCAGTACTGGCCATTCAACACAACAGGGCAGATCCTGCTACAGATATGAGAGCAATTCTATAGTTTCTTCCACTTCCCTTGTCCTTATCTATCCTGTCAAATACCCTAAGAAAAGTTAGCATTTGTTGGATTTGGATTATACGCATAGTGTAACATTTTAATTTTCTGGACACTAAATACCACTCACAGGAAAACATCTAATGTCCTCAAGAAGTTGTTAACCAAGAACAGCCTGACTGAACCAACATAATTAATGAATATTAATCCAGACAATAACCCAGCAGACAGACAGGAATGCAGCGTCAGCACCAGCAAGATAAAAATGGGATGCCTTTCTGTGTGCAAAGAAGGCCAACATGTTCGTATTAAAGGAATTGAAGAAAATGAAAGCAGAAAAGGCTGGAGAGTTCAGTTTGGGGTAGACTTGCACACCATAAGATTTATATTTCTGGAAAAAGTTTTTACCTTTTTGGTTTTAAAATGAGAAACTATGAGAAACTCATTGATGTCCCAGTAAGTCTTAAAAGGTAGTAAATTGGATGTTTCTAGATTCCTTTGTCAGGCAGCAAGAAGCAATTAAACTCCATTTTTTTTACCCAAATTAGCGGAACGTAATTATATAATTTCACTTACAGCACTGAATGGGAGATTGGGAGAAGAATACATCTCCATATGTCTCTGTGCTGGCTATGCCAAATCAAAAGAGGAAACTAGAGCCTGGGTTGTCTGCCATTCAGCCTCTCCAGTTCTTGCAATCTTATCCCTGGTCTCAGGGTATCTGATGTCTATTCAAAAGCCTGGACCTTTGCATCTACTGGCTGAATGTGTTATATGGTTTTATTTGAAGAGTTGCAGATGACTCTTCCCAGGGAAAGGAAGAAGTAATCCACTGGGTCATGAAACCCTACCATGAAGGTCTGTGTGTATCTCTCTGTTGTATACGGAATTGTATTGAGATGAATAAAACCAATTCAGATTTTTTTAATTGTACTGCTTTTACAGAGGAAAAAGAAATTATATTCTACGTAAAAGTTGACTGGTTTTTTTAGCCAGACTGACTTTATTTAGAGCGCAATTAGTTTGGAAAATCATATGTATTGCGCCTTCATAGGGAGCTATATAGCTCTTTTGAGGACAAACATAACAGACTTAATCAGAAAACATGAGCTAAAGGTATAAATATATTTTAAATACAATGTTAATTTTTTCAGAGTTATGCAGATATAAAAAAACATTAATTTGCTGAATAGATGGTTATGGGATCTGTTGACATATTTTTACTACTAATTCTCAGCAGTACAGAAGTTCTTTGAGAAGCAAAACTAATGAAAACTGGTGGGTTTCCTATCAATCAGGATTCCACAGACTCAATATGCCTAATACTGTACATGCTCAAGGCACAAATTTTCCTCCACTTTCGGGACATTCATAACATCACTCTCCTTTGCTGATCTCCACAGTACAGTAATACATGTTCATTGCTGCCTTTATTTGTCAGTGTGGACATCAATAATATATCTCCTCTACCTACTTTCATGAGTCCTGCAGTTCTCTAAGCTCTGTAGGAATTAATTATCTTCAGAACTTGTGTCAAATTTGGCTTAAAATGGTGAAAGCACTGAGAAGTTAAAAGGAGGCATGTGCAGACAAGCAAAAACCATGATAATTTTCAGCCATGCTTCCTGAGGAAAACAAGATAAAAAAAGGCGTATAGCAGTAGTTTTTCAAAGCTAGTTCAAATAAGGAGATACATTGTATATCCTGTTCAGCAAGGCTTTTTAAAACTATTGGAATGCACTTGCATTCATAAACAGCTATAAATACTTCTCGTAGAAACAACATATAGTTGCTGTTTCTCCCTGCTCCCAGCCAAATCTCAGCTCTGCAAATCTAAGACAAGAGTCTATTTTGGAAACCAAACTTCAGCAATGTGTGTATTCGTGCAATTTGGAAAAGGACAAGCTTTTAGAGAAAAAAAACCAACATAAAATTCCCTTCTATCATTAGTTGCATACATTTCCTTCAATGCTGAAAAGAGCAGTAATTTTAACCTTACAGAAATTAGGATGCAGAAGCTATCTCCCTTACTAAAACTTGTCAAGAGAGTGCTTTTATTTTCACCCTAAAATGAAGTAAATTCAATATCTCATACCTGCCTTGTGAATTTACCTCACAGAAAAATGGGAGCAGCTTGTTTTCGTAGTACTTTTTGCTTGAAAAAGTTGATCCATGCCTTTGCCATATAAAAAATAATACATTTTTCTGTAATATCAAGGAAAGCTTCAGGAATCAGGGCATGACAGGCACAGTAAAAATTCATAAGGGTGTGCAATCCACATTGTCAAGAGAATATTGATTTGGGAGGACTTTTGTCCCTAAGTGGCAAGATTGCTATTGCAAGAGAAGAGGTAGGACTACAAACCTGATGCCACGTTTTCTGTAGAAGAGGTAGCAGTAGTCCAGGATCTATTCCACTGGCATAATTTGGGAGGATAAGGCCAGTAGTATACAGTAATGACTTTCAGTTTAATATTCATACAGAAGCTTGGAGCACACCATGATGCCAGTACTTGTAAAAGTATTTAGCACTTTTCCAGCACTCCCTGATCTCCAATTCCTAGTTTGCAAGGCTGACATTTAATTTCATTTACTAAGTTTAGCTTCATAGTCTCAATGTAAAAATCACGTTCCACGGGGGACAATCAAAGTTGTCCATGGTACTATTGCTGTAAGCAAAATAATCCACAGACAATGCCTTCCCAACAACTTTAGGGAGGGAGTGGAACCCACCATGGCTGACTGACAAACCTGGTTTAAGAATACTAGTGGTACAACCCTGATTACAGCCCCCCTAACTTCCTGCACTTCCATAACTGCAAAGAGAAGCTGAAAATCCCTCTGAAGAGTGAACAGAGCACAGCTCTTCCCACAAGTTTTAATTCCAATGACTAACCAGGCTTGATCAGAGCATCTAACCATATAGTAAAGCATTTGGTTTTAAAGCATTTTGTGCTGGATCAAATCCATAAGCAAAGTGCTGAGCTGTGGCAAACTCATTCCACACTAATGTGTTCTAAAAGAGGGGGAAAAAACATGAATAGGTATATAATTTCTAGCACGCTTTTTGCTGGATTAGGTATTGTCTTTCCCCCCACAGCTGGCACAATCCCAACATAAATTCCATACTGTGTTCTGCTTAATTTGACATTTGATCCAGATCACATTTGTGCTGCTTAGTGACTTGGTATTAATGAATTAGAATCAGATTTAGGAAGATCGTTTCCACCCTAAGGTCAATCAGGGTAATTATGATAACTTAGATAACTTATTCCTGCATTACAAAGATCATTTCTGCTAAAACAATGCAGGTCAACAAATGCTCGACAGCCATAGTTCAGCCTTCAGTAATCTTCAGTAATCTTCAAAGATGATTGAATTTCACAAATTACAGAAACCGTAGTATCAGAACTGTAAGTTTTGCAAGCTACTTTTTCTTTATCTCATCTCTTCACCTAATGAGGATACCCATCCAAACAAAAAATAGGGAAAATAACAGCTCTATAAAAATAATGACTGCAACAAAGTTCAGAGTGGTTATTGATTAATATGCTACTGATAACTTTCAGTAGTGCTGTGTGGAGAAAACCTATGCTCATTTTCCTCTAAAAAGGGCCCCTATCAGTGCTACTCTCTCTTCTAGGAGTTGTGCATATGTGCTTAGACTGGCAGGTTACTCTTCCCTATTCAGGATCCTTCCTAGAAATCCCAAATGAAGGGCAACTTGTTTCAGCTCACTGCCTGCTCTCCAGATCTATCTTTGGCCAAGACCTGCACTGGGTGGTGCAAATCCCAGACTTGCAGAATCACAAATCATCAAGAACTATCCTTTTGAGACCTGCATTATGTTAGGAGTTTCTTCTGTACATACATATTACAGAATCACAGAGTCAACTAGGTTGGAAAGGACCTCTGAGACTGAGTCCAACCTTTGACACACCACCACCTTGTCTAGTCTCTTCTTAAATACCTCCAGGAACAGCGACTCCACCACTTCCTTGAGCAGCCAATTCCAAAGCCCAATCACTCCCTCTGTAAAGAACATTCCTCCTATTGTCTAATGTAAACCTCACTGGCACAGCTTAAGGCTATGACCTCTTGTTCTACTACTGGTTACTGGGAGAAGAGACAGACCCCCAACTGGCTACAGTGCAATCAGTTCTCCACTGAGCCTCCTCTTCTCCAGGCTAAACAACCCCGCTCCCTCAGCTGCACCTCACAGGACCTGTGCTCCGGTCCCATCACCAGACTTGTTGCCTTTCTGTGGACATGCTCCAGGACCTCAATATGCTTCCTAAATTGAGAGGCCTAAAACTAGACCCAGTACTTAAGGTGTGGTCTCACCAGGGCTGAGTACAGAGGAAGAATCACTTCCCTAGTTCTGCTGGCCGCACTATTCTTGATTCAGGCCAGAACACCCTGGTCCTTCCTGGACACCTGGGCACACTGCTGGCTCATGTTCTGTCAATCAGAACCCCTAAGTCCTTTTCCGCCTGGTTGCTCCCCAGCCCCTCTGTCCCTAGCCTGTAGAACTGCATGAGGTTGTTGTGGCCCAAGTGCAGGGCCCAGCACTTGGTCTTGCTGAACCTCACATCATTGGATTCTGTCCATTTATCCAGCCTGTCCAGGTCCCTCTGCAGAGCCCTCTTAGCCTCCACCACATGGCCACTCCCCTCCAACTTGGTGTCATCTGCAAATTTGCCAATGGTAGACTCAATATCCTCCACCAGACCAACAATAAAGGCACATATTAAAGAAGACAGAGCCTAACACTGACCCCTGGGAGACACTACTAATGATCAGCCACCAACTGGATGCAGCACCAATCACCACCACTCTCTATCATATCCATCTATTATATATTATTATCCATGATATATCTATTGTATCTATTCATATGCAATAGTTCAAGCAAATGGTTTCATCAATACAGTTCAATCAAGTAAAAAGATGTAAAGATTAGGTATTTAGTCTTTAACACAGCAAGAACACCGCTATTAGGTTTGAAGTTCTCACCTTGACTACATTAACACTGACTTCTACTTAAAAGGCTTGATGTGTTATTAATGCATCAAATTCATATGGCAATGAATATATGGTAATGAATATATGACTGAACCAAACTTTTATAGTCTTAGATCTCAACTTGTAAGGTGGACTTGGGTGCAAGTTGTTAATTCAGTGATCTGCAAGAGCTAGCAATCATCCATAACCTTTTCACTAGAGCAACTGGAAGATTTATATAACAGAGTAGTACATCAAGTCTGATGGGTTTATGATTGTATTGAGCTATTCATCACGACAGTTTCTCACAGATCTAGACTGGCTCTATTTTTGTTTAGAGTTGATTTCAGAAATGGTAAGCCAGAAATAAGTAACATTTACAGCCTGTCTTTATGGAAGATCAATAATTGATATATTCATTTCTTATATGCCATCTCCATATCTGTAAAGAAGAATTTTAAAAGCAACTTAAAATAAAGCTAAAAGAGCTGAACAAGTCATAGATACACAAAAGTGCCTAGTAAACCAGTGAGCCACAATGACAACAAACTAAACCCAGTTACACATGACTCCAAGTTGGCCACAGAACCTATTTATTACTGTAAGCCCATGCCATTGGAGATCAGATTTTTTGAGATGTTCAATTAATGGTTTGATATCCAGTGAGTATAGCATGGAGTAAGGTTACTTATTTATATAAGCCGAGGTATGAATATTGTACTTCCATGCAAAACCAACCAACCAAACACACACACACAAACACCAAACAGTCCCCCCCCTCCTCCCGCAGCTTTCGTCAATTCTGACAATGTCCTCAGTTACTGTGTAATGCTTCCACCAAACAGGTAGGGGTTTCAGCACAGAACTGGCTGAGTTTTCATGCATCATACTCTAGTGCAGGCATCTGAGGGTTATGGAAAGAACTACAGTTACTCCTCCGCCACTTCAACACAGTTTGAGGAATGGGGATCATTTTTGGCAAGCATGCCACCAGCAAACTTGAGAATGAAACAATAAAGATTACTGCAAAACACAGAGGGCAATACAGATAGCTCCCTTGATGCTATATTTCTTGAAGGAAGATGCATCAGAATACAGTAAGAAAGAGCTGAATTGCTGGAAAATGATTTTCTCAGCCTTCCTGCCGATACCAGAACAGCAGCATTCATGGGGCACACCCCACAATATGTGGCAGTGACAGAAGTTGCAGGAAGTCTTGGGACTATTTCACACCTTGGGACCAGATTACTTGCCAAAAGGAAGTGCTACAACCACCAGAAGGATATTCAGATCTACGGAAAAGACAGGTAAGTGTGTTTGAGGAAGACTACATAGGTGCTGACTTACCTAGCACTTATAATTTCTCTTTAACTCCTATCTTCAGTTTCATTACCCACATTGTGGTTAAAAAACAATTACTTTAAAAGATATTACACACAAGACAATTACCCTCAGGTGACTGGTTTATGTCAGAAATAATGTACCTAAAACATATATCAAACTGTTGTCCTGTAAGTCAACAGTAGTCAAATTGCTACTGAAGGCTAATACATTATACAAAAAATTTATTAAACCATTACATAAATTTGTCAGATTTCCAGCTATTATTTACCACTCAACAAAGGTAAGTAATACCTTTTGTTCATCCAGCTACTTGCATTGTAACAGGAAATAATGCCTCTTCATTCTGGCTGCATTGTCTGCATTAAACACCCAAAATAAATGTGTGTACAAATGTCTATATATAAGAACAAAAAATGTAAATATATCTGTCCTCCAAGTACACATCAAAAGTGGAGAAATTCTTCACCTTAAAGTCCAGAGGGACATCTGAGTGTTTCTAACCTGACAGCTTCCATAAACCAGAGGGTTGGGTTGATCCACATGCATTGTATTCCTAAATTTGAAGTGCTGTACATACTTACATGTCACCATTCCATTCCAGATGTTCGCTCTGCTAATACAGCATCACACAGTTCCCAGAGACAGGTGTGTGTCTTACGACGCTATACGGAAGATGTGTGTGCAGTGCGGCATGACGTCATGATGCTCCTTCCTGGTAACCCATCATCAACCATGAGGATGATGCTGCAGGAAAAAAAGTAGCAATATGGGCACATCAGCACAGCTATGACATCTTCTAAGGGAGAACAGTAGTAGTAAGTGCCTAGGGTTCTCCTTGAAGAACAGCTTGCTTCTGGGTGCTTTCCTTTTCTCAATACTATTTTCAGGTTTAAATCATGTTATAATAAAGTTTAGGAACCACAGGCAAAGAGAAAGACCCTTCTGTTCCAAGCACTGCACAGTCCCATTTCTAAAACTGCCCTGAGTAGTTTGTCCCAACCAATCTGCCAATAATTTTCATAACAAAGAGAAAAATCTTCCTCTATAGACCTGTCAGCCACAGCACTCTTCCTTGAACTGCCTATGTTTCAGGCTCAACTCCTTCCCTCTGTTTGTACACGTGGAGCTGGCATTTCCTTGGCAGTCTTGGACTCAAAAGCCAAACAGAAGGAGAGCTACCCTTGAGAAACCTACTACCCAGTTCATGAATCTCAGTATAGCTCTGTTGCTTTAATAATTTCCCAGGCACAAGTAAAAACTCTTCTGACTATATTCCTGATTTCCCTAATGCTGAAAGAGAGTATCTCCACAGCTTTCCCAGGGAACAACATTTGCCTTCAAAAATACTAGTCTTACTAAGGATATCAAATCCTGGAGAGTTAAAGAGTTCTCAGGATGTTTAATGAGGGAGTGGAACAAATAGTAGCCCCAAGGAGTACCGGTCTCAGCAAATGGACTAGAATAAGGCCTGCAAAGCTGCTACACAGCAGCGATTCCCAGAAGGCTCTTCTGCTGCTAAGAGGATCCTACACACTTAGAATTAATGTAAAACTTAATTAGAATCCTTGTGGGAACCAAGAAAAATCTATCTGGAGGTAATTATAAAATGGAGGCACTTATAATAATTATGTATCATCTCAATTTCTGGAAGAGAAATCAGAGGCCTTATACTTGGAGGCATTCAACAAATGTAACCAGCAGTCAGGTTCTGCTAGCCAGCACAGAAAGATGCTGAAGAGTTTGCACGCACTCTGATCACCTCCACCCAGCCAGCATTACTGATGCATGACCAGCTGAGTCGTACCACAACACAACTGTTACTTCAGGATCTCTACCTACTGCCTCACTCATGCCACTCTTCCACATCACCATCCCCATGTCACCTGGAAAGCAGAAAACCAGACTGCTTCCCATACAGCATGAAGCACCTGTGTTGCCTCATGGCATGAGCCTGGAAACAGATGTCCTGAAACACATAATGGCGCACAGGAGGTTATCAGAGGGCCAAAATACTGCTCCATGTGCATTGGAAAAGTATCCCATAGACAATGGCTCTTGGGAGCCATTTACCTGCAATTAGACATCAACCATTAACATATCCACAGAGAAATATAAGAGCCACACGTAACTCTGCCACCTCAGGGCACCTCCTAAATTCCTGCATTCATCACCAGAATCAAAAATTTGAGAGACCACCTGTAAATTAGTTCTCTAACTGTAGCTAAGCATTATAGCCTTATTCTTACAGTTATTCCTAGCATTTTGCAGGGTCAGTGTGCTACCTAAACATTACCTTCTTTCCTAATATGCAGGGGCCCTAAAAAATGGAAAGCACTATAAAAATCATGTTATTTTTATGTTAAATATGAAGCCTTAGTAAGCGCACTTGGGGTAAGTAAAAGGCAAATCCAGGCTACCCAGCAAGTTTGTAGATTCAACTCCATGACTTGAAACACTAAGCCAAATAAATTCCTAGGAACTAGGTGGGAAGAGGGTACCTGCACATTGCACTGGAACAAGAACATGAGATGCATGTGGACAACCACCCAGTGAAGCGCTGATCTTCCCCGACCACAGAATGGCTGTGTGAACACAGCCCCTTGGGCTACTAAAGATACATTGCAGGAGTCAACTGGGAGAGAGCAGATGCTGATTATGCTGCATCTCATGCTTGGATGGTTTAAATTGCTTCCCTACTAAATGCAGGTGCAAAGACAAGGAAAGGCACCCAGCAGTATTGTTAAAGGGCTGAGGGGAAAAAAGGAAACGTTCAGAAAAAGGGGTTACCTTTCCTGGAGAGAAGAATTTTCTGGCACAGAGATGCTCTTGTAACACACATGAGTTCCCAAGCCAAAGGGCATGACCCCATTACATCCATGTTATACAGAGGACAGACCTGCCAACAAGCATCACTCATGCAAAACACAGGGAAAACTATGGCCAGTGCAGGTCCCCTACCCTCAAAGCCCAGGACTTCAGGTGGAGATAGAACATATGCTTCAAATGGGAGCCCTGGTACCTACTAACTCGTGCCATGTGGTTAATCATCAGGTTAAGAAAAAAGTCTGAGGGTGTCTCCCAGGACACAGAGTACAGCCAGACCAAAAATAATTCTGAAACAACAATGTCTTCCAGGAAGGTCTCATTACTAGTGCCTGGGGACTCACAACAAAGTACCAGAAAACCAGTAAAGAGGAAGTGATTCATGTTTATCCTACTAGATTTTGCATCACATTTCAAGAGTCTAGCAGACACAACAGAAGTGGGTACCGAAGTAGAAAAAACAAGAACTCCATATTTATCATGCTGGGATATTGTGCTGTAAATGCATAAACCAAAGAATAGAGGTGGGAGCTCATGAA